>BMAW01076762.1:113121-123121 GCA_019974015.1 Nephila pilipes | reverse complement strand
AAATTCTTATTAATATTTATCTTAAATTTATAGCAAATGACATGGAGGGTATATTTTTTATTTAATTTAAATATTTTAAATGTATTCTTACTGGGATTTAACACTCCGTTGGGCTCGCGTGATGTTCAGATTCAACCCTTAAAAGTATTTGATTTCTTTCTGGAAATTTGATTGCGACGGCCTTGACTTTCCCAGGATCTTCCCTTCGGGTGACTTTCCACTCTGGAATGTAGTCAATCTTGTTTTTCTGCAATAAAAGCTCCCGCATTTGTCATTCAATCAAATCTGTGCATTTGTCAAATGCACGCTATCCTATCCTTTCATTTTTCTGGTTCGAGACCTTTCAAATAAAACAGATTTTAAAATAATTCTTAGATTTGAATAGTCCCGAATGCATGAAAATCATGAAAAAATTTCTATTTAGTAGTGGAGAAGAGGATTTAAACGGTGATGATGAACCTGAGGATGTAGAAGATATGTTTGAAAATATGAACAATTTTCTCTTTCTCTGACAATGAAAACGATTTTAGTGGTTCTGAAGATGCTGAAGATAATCTCAGATCTAAAGATAATGAATTGTTAGGTAAAAATGGCTTAATAAGACTGACAAAATTAAAGAAATACAAAAATGTTAAACGAAATACACAGAATATTACAACGAAATGACCTGGAGTAATATGTACTGCAAAATGTGTAAAAACTATATATGATTCCTGTAATTGTTTTTCATAAATGATATACTACAGATAATCGTTACTAATGCAAATAAGTTAATTTTTTCAGTTAAAGAAAAATTTAATCGAGAGATAGATGTAGAAATTATCCATACTATTAAAATTAAAACTTTAATTCACCTACTCTTTTTATCAGGTCTATTACAAAGTAATAGACAAATTCTAGAAGTAGTGAGGTCTACCAAAGGAATGGGGGTAGAAAGGTTTTGAATATTTATGTCTGCGAAACAATTTAAACTGTTGCTCAGATACTGCAGATTTGATGATAAGGTTACAAGAGATCAGAAAAAGGAAATAGACAAACATGAAACAGTAAGATATATTTTTGAGTTATTTGTAGAAAACTGTAAAATAAATTATTTCATTGGGCAAAATATAGCTATCGTCGAACTTTGAATGACTTCAGGAGAAAGTGCCCTTTCTGGAAGTGTATATCAACGAAACTGAATAAGTGCGGAATTAAAATATCATCTGTGATTGATGCAAAGTTGTTATAAATATCAAATTCAGAAATATATGCCGGTAAGCAATCAGAAGACCTATTGAATGTAAGTGATGCAGTTTCAGACATTGTTCATGGATTAACAAATCTAAATTTTTATAGTAGAAGGAATATAATCGAAGAAAATTGGTTTACCTCCATTTATTTGATACCATCATTAAAAGAAGAGGGAAAAAACACTTTCATACGTATGAACGATTAGACAAAATCATAAGAAAAACGATAACATCATGCGTTATAAAAAAAAAAAAAAATGAAGTTCATTCAAGTGTGTAAGGTGTTTCTAAAACTCACATTTTAGTTTCGTGTAGTCACAAAAATCCAAAATATATTTTTCTTTTATCGAGAATACACATGGATAACTCCATTTGATTTTGCTACGGAGAGGAAATAAAACTTGAAATAATCACGCTTTAAAATGATAAAATATTTGATACAGATGCTTTGGACATAATGTGTGGGACATTCAACTGCGCCTTTAACAGCAGACGATAGCCAATGGTCATAATAATTCAATGATAGACATGTCAGAGTAAAAGAAACAAACAAAGTAAAAGAACAAACAAATGACTCATTCATTAGACATCTCACATGAACTAATTAATCAAGGAATTTTCAACTGAATCTAAGCATTTACAAATCACCTAAAGAAAATAAAAATGTTTCAAAATATTCGTTGTTCTAAGCTAGCGAAAATGGTATTCTGCATATTTTGTTACTAAGAAAATAAGAATGACGCACTTTTCCTGTACAAAATGCAATGAATATTTTTTTGCTTGTAGCATATTGTTACGGGCAAAAATTGTATAAACAAAGAATCTAAACTTGAAAATAATTCTGATGAATAAGTTTGTGTATTCTTCCTTTTCTTTTTCACCATTATGCATAATTTATTTTGAATTTCTACATATATATCTTCTTAATTTGTAATTATACTGTTGCATTTCATATGAATGTTTTAGCATTTTTGTTCCTTTGTATTTGAACTTATTTTCGTTTTGTAATTGAAGTCTTGTATATTGTATTTTGTACTTCTGAAGTTTTATTATATACCTAGCATTATGGTAAAGAATAAAAAAAAATTAAAAAACAGCATAAAAAGCAATGAAAGAACTTGAAAAGTGCAGATGTAGGGAAGGTAATAACTGGAGCAAATATATATATATATATATATATATATATATATATATATATATATATATATATATATATATATATATCTGTTTCCTTTCAAAGTTATATGAAATATTTTATAATATTAAAATATGATTTGCATCTCTCAGATGCAACAAGCCCATAGGAAGGAAATTTGGTGTTCTCCGATGCAGTGTGTTAATAACCATCAACTTAAGATTCCTCACTGCTTAGCTTATACGGCATCGCAATAGTGTGATATGATATGACAGGTAATTTACATGGTATCAGAAGTATTTTGAAAAAGCTTTTTGTAAACAAAGAAGCACGTTCATAATTAACATATTGCCACAAAAAGCAACGTAGCCATTGATCATCATGGCTTAGCTGACAGACCTGCGGACTGTAGTTCCTTTTTTCGTTGTTCGAATCCCAGTTACGTTATTTTCACCCAAATACTGAATTTTAATTTAAAATATTATTTATTTGTACTCTAACATCTGAATACTTATAGTTCTTGCTTCTAATTGTTTGTTTCTCTGTGTGTATATCGGTTGAGTACCATATCAGTTGTGACCGAATTGTCAGTCTTGTGATGTTGCTCGTTTCTTATAATAGATCTAATTGTTTACAATAACAATATAATTCTTTGTATCATCGTGATAATAACTTTTACTACTGTAAAATAATTATAAATTCATTTGTAAAAAATGATACTTTTGTACTAAAAATTTGAAATTTTTTGCTACTTAGTTCTTGAAGTTAAAATCTGAAAAACTGTTTGACTAATATTTTAGGTATAGCTAATTTTGTTTTTGATTTTAGTTATTTCTGTAAATACCGGAAAAACTAAAATGATAATTCTTTAAAATTTGTAAAGTATATGCAAAAAATAATGCCTAAAAGCAAAACAATTACATTATTATAAAATTGATTTCGTAAATATGAAGGTCAGCCAGTGAAATTATAATATATATAATTTATTTCGCTGAGCTTATTACTATATTCCGTTTTCATGCATATTCAACTATTTTTTCGAAATTTTAAAATGAGTGTGTTCTCTTAATATGTTGTCCAGTATTTAACAAAAATTGTCGAAATTTTCTCAACTTATTTTGTTACTTATGCAATTTCATTTTGATTATATTATTTTCTCTCGTTATTTTATTTTCTATCTAAAAATACCAATTACACGAGCACTCAAATTTCCCTTATATTAACAATTTTGTTATGTAACGAAAACTTGAAAGCATTTGTTTGTGTGCCGATTTTTTTTGTTCTGCACTCTGATCTGCACAACGGATTCCTTGTACTTCCCAACTATCAGTACTCCAGTTGCTGAGCACGATCTTTCCACAAACAAAGTAATAAATTACATAGAATCTATTACATTGGTTATTAATTACTTTAATTACTTTAGTATTTAAAAGCAACACGAGAGCTATTGATAGAATACCCAAGATACCGAGTTCACCCAAAAATGTTTAGAGTTACACACTCCCTGAAGACAATCACTCCCGCAATCAGTAATTATTGGCTGAAAGAAATATTCAGTTAGAAAGGGTAGGATGTAAAAGAATATATTGGTATATGTAACATAAGGTGTTACATAATTGCAAAATACTAAGGTAAATAAAATCTTACAATGCGAATACAGAGAAGAAAAAGTACGCAACAAGAATAAAAAAATAATAGTAGAATTTTCTTACAGAGAAATAAGATGCATAACAAGCGACGTATAATATGCTAAATGGTGCAATACAAAAAGCGTTCACAATCTCGAGAACAAAAAAGTAAGTATTATTTAAAAATATATACATATATACAAGGTATACCCTTAAAAGTACACAATTAAGGAAAAGTGAAATATTCTGAAATGTAATTAAAAATTGAAGCAATCAACAAATTCGTTGATCAATTTTATGAGCCTTAATAATGCAGGATTTAAGCATGAAAACTGGAATTTTCACACATACTTCATCCAAGTAGGTTTTGCTTCAAAAATGGGACAACTTAAATGAAAACGTTTGGTAAAAAGGGAAAAGAAAACGTAGTTGTCAGCATCTTTAATAGGGCGAGAAGAATATAAATTTGTATTTTTCAAATTAAAACGATTTAAATAGTAAATGACCAGTAATAGTAAATGACAGTAGCAAAACTATTAAATAGCAAATACCATGGCCTGTTAAGAAGCTGGTAACAAAATCTGGATTGGAATTAAAATTAAAATTTAATCTTTGAATAAAGGATTGGAATCTAAAAATTATTAATTATTACTGATTACAGGTATTACTGATTGACCACTAGAACTTAAAGTCAGAAACTGAGAGAGAAGCTTAACTTTTAGAATCTTAGAGCTATATAAGGTCGAGGGGAAGGGACATTCAGGCCTTCACCATCATTAACAACTTTTCTGTTTCAATATACATGTGGTACTCCAACTCTACAGAGGGAAAGGAGGGTGGTGGGCTTAGGCATCATCAGGGAACGAAGAAGTTTTTGTACCCATGGGATATTTCTTGCGTTCTCTCCAGTGCGCCAATACTCATAAAGGAGACACACGAATAAAGGCAGCCCGCTGGTCATCTGAAAATTTCAAGACACTGAACATACCCTAGAGGTGTCTCTAAAGTGTAGTATTACATCTTTGGAGTGAGGATCCTTCGGTTCACCCAAAGCACTCCTAAATACAATTCTAATCCTGAAGCAATGTATTTGGTATTCGAGAACTCCTCAGCCGATTGACACGAGATAGCTAACACCCGTCTACGGAGAAGCATGGGCCAAAGAGAACGCAACAAATCCACAGATTCCACTTTCCCAACGCAGGTCGCTGCACGCAGCAAACATACGGATCAAGTTAAAAAAACTGAAACCGATGTTAATAGTAATACATTAAATTTTTATTTTTAAATATCCAGCTAAAAAGTAATCAATCAAAGTAAGTAAATCCGGAAAGCAAGGAAGAAATATAACTGAACTTAAAATTACCAAAACTGAACCCCAAACAGAAATAAAAAGAACTGCATTTGCAACCTGCAACTTAAATATAAATAAAATAGAGATTTTATGTCTTTTCTTTTGTTTTTTTCACTTGGCTATCATGGGGAATTTGGCCACCGTTCTCACCCAAAGATGAGTTCTGAGAGGAAAAAACGAAAAAAAGATGTCGTTCTGACAAGAAGGAGGAATGAAGAATGAGAAATTTTGCTAGGATATTCCGGGTGTGTGTCACCCTTGTTTAGAAAATAAAGTAATCTGACGGGAGAGAAAAATATCACTTAGGTCTCTCGTGTTCGTGAAGTTAGTTTTCACTTGAAGAAGGTAAGGGTCCGAGGACTAAAATGACTTAAGATTCTATTCCATTCACCTCATATGTAAGCATTTTATTATAATAAAATATAGTTTATTAAGGAATTTATTTTGGTATTTAAAAGATTTGCATGCATATAACTAACTCATTAGACATGAATAAATGTTTTCCTATAAATGACCTACATTAATAAAAATAATCGGTTTTTTTTACATAAATAAACTATATTACATGTCCAAATTTTGTATTTGGTGCTACTACTATGCGTAGTTATAAGATCTTCTATACGACATGGCATAAAATCTTGCAAATTTTGATCTCATACCGGATAATTAATATTCTAGATTTTGCTCTTTTATCCAAATCAAAAGTTCATATGTATCAGTTACTACACGAGCTTCACGAGCGAAGTGTTGAGCTTTGAAATCTCATACATTAGACCGCCATACTCGGGGAATAGGTAGGGCATGGATGAAGTTGTACCTATTGTAATGAAAAGACGTTTTGAACGTTCTCAGCAATAAGTGGAAAAGCACTGTACTGGCAAAATATAGCTTTGGATTATGTTGAGGGAAAGGTAGAACTTCGAGCTCCAGAAATTCCGCAATGTATCGATTACTGAAAAACACTATCTGTGATTTTAGCAGCTGATATTAACAATGATACCCAATGGCCTTTCAGACTATTGTCGCAAAACCTCTTCTCTGAATTTAAATTATTATTGAAAATTAATAATTTTTAGATTTACTCTTTATTAATTAATTAACTAGGCCAAAACAGGGATCGTATTTTGGAGAGAAGAGGCTGCAATCATAGACGAGACTTAGAATTAAAAACAATGAATCAAATGAAAAGAGACTATATTATCTTAACATACCAGGAGGAGGATGACATTGGTGTCCCAATGTTTAAAGTTACTCATCTAGGGGAATTCAGGTGTTTTGTGTGTGTCACTCGAGAATGACATGTCTAATTTAATTAGCCCGAGTGAGTGGGGCGGATGTGGAATGCCCTGAGTGAATGTGTCGAATTCATTGTAAGATTCTGAATTAAGTGTTCAAAGCAACCACAAAGTAGAAGAAAGCCCCCTTTAGCTCTGAAATTGAGATTAAACGTTCAATGGCACTCTACGGATCTTTCGTGTATATAATCAAAGTGTCCAAATAGGATTATCCCAAAATGAAACCACTTGTTTCATGATTGCATGGACAACCATTTATAACTATCATAATGTGCCTTTTGCTAGTGTGATTTTGGACCACGCACGCAAAAAGGTTAATTCATTGGTTTGACGTCTATCATTATACTCTACGTTAAAGTGAAATTCTTCTGAAAAAAAAAAACAACCTGTTACTAATGATAAGCTAGTGTCTATGATGACGAGCCCATTGGAGTTTGAGTCAACGACGGATCTGAGTTAAGTAAGTCCTACTAATTGAAATATTGGCTTTGAGGTATCAGGTTCAATTAAATGCTGGAACATTCCTGTATCAGCGCTGCAAATTTATGTCAAATGTCGAGATAGTAAATACTACGCAATTCAACAATGTCACACGGTTGAGATGTTTATCATGAAGTTAGTTCTGATGCACCTCTCGTCGTCTGTCCAGAATTTCAACTCTTATTGTTCTCTAGAATTCACTGCTTATATACTTATATCACTCTCACAGATTTCACCTCATAGCAGCTATTATTCAACGATGAGGACAATCCTTTCATTAAAGTCGAACATTGATTATCTTTCAATTTCCATAACTTGTTTAATTTTCCCCCGTGTCGCCTTGCAGGCATTGAGGTTCTCTTTGAATGCAGTCACCACAGGCATATAGGTATAAACAATTTTAACATTAATTCATAGTCTTCCATTTACACAGCTAAGCAAATAATGATTTCAATCCGTACATGTATTTTCACTTTTGCTATTCCAGTTATATGAATGAATACTCTATTTTACATTATCCTATCAGTTTCAGGTCCATGGTTAAATTCCTTCATGGAGATGTATTATTTATTAACTGTTTATTATCTATTATAATGAAATACCTTAGAAGAAATAAATATTGTGCAATAATGGTATGCTTTATTATTATATCGAACTTCAAAAAAATGCAGTAGGTGTCTTCTACATGCGTTTATTAAGATTTCACAGTAACAACCTTCAAGAATTCATGTATTTAGTATTAATCCTATAGAGTTTTGCTTTCGTCTTCAAACCTAGGCTATTCTATTTATTTGATTATAATATAGTTTATACGAAACACCAAACAATAATGAAAACTTCTGTTAAATCACATTCCTCTCAGATTTCTGGAAGTATCAAAAAATTTTAAAACATAAAAAACACACAAACAAAAATATATTCATATAGAAGCAAAATATTTCTTACGAATTAACGGAAACATTTAATTTCTTGATAAATTTTATTAATTTATGTTCTTCCAGGTGCATTTTATTGCATTAAAATAAATACATTGTTTTAGTTTCGAGAGGGAAAGTGGAAGTCCTATTAGATTAACATTACGTTCATGGAAACAAAACGGCTGATGACGGGAGTCTCAGGAATATATGTGATTTTTTTTCTTAAAGTGGATAAATTAAATTTTAATAGTTACTTTTATTTTTCTGAATTGTATTACTTTGCTATATTTTTGTTGTTGCTTAGAAACAGTAAGCTCTAGTCAAGAAAAATATGGCAAATGAAATGCAACATTAATGTTTGTACTTGTTAGATTTTCTCAGTGAAAAATATCTCAATTGATTACGACTTCAAGTACTACATATTATAATTTACTCGGAACGGTAATTGAAGCACAAATATATTTAACAACTTACATCCCGAATTCACCTTTCACTGCATGTTAGTCCATTTGTTTACAATCAGATCAATCGAAATCTTTATATCAATTAATTAAATAGTATGAAGAGTAAAAAATATTTTAAAAGTCATTCGAAAGAGAATACGAATTCGAAATTATTACATTTGTAAATTGTTTCGTATTTTGTCTATTTTTAAAAGAAAATCTTTTAAAAATAGCCTGTGCATTTTTAATGATGTAAATACATTTTTTCTAAGCAATTTTCTCATTTTAATAAAAAAAAAACTGTTAAAATTTTGCGGCATGTAGATATTTAATGAATTATTACATTCTTTATCTTAAGGTTACTTATTACTCTTAAATCAATATAAATGGTTAAATTTAGCCAAATTAGATAAGATAATGAGGGAAAAATTCAAACATTCACCAGAAAGACATTTTCATTAATATATATATATATATATATTATTTTCATAATTAGTACGTCTAATCGCAACAAAATTATTTTCGCTAATGCCCTGCAATTTTAGTTTTAAATATCCAGATGAAATAAAAAAAAGTGTTTAAATACTCATTTTTTAATATGGATGATTAATTTTCATTTATTTTATGTATAGTTTTTAAAATTATACTGAATATGTAATTTTAAAATTACAAGTATACTTTTTTTTATGTTCATTTAAATTAACTCTTATTTTAAAATAATAAAAATAAAATGGTTACAGCCCCATTATCTACATTTCCTATTCTACATTTATTGAATAATAACTATATAAAATTTATACAGCATATTAATGAACATAATATATATCACTAAACTTTTAATTACTAGGAGTAGGAGATAAACATCAGAAAGGAGGGGAATGACAAATGTTTGAAAATGTTTAAATAATATTAATATCATTTTTAATATAACTTAATTAAAAGTTAGAATATTTTAAGTAAATACTGAAAGATTATCTTTTCCACTATTATTAGTTTATTTTAGACAAATAATAGGTTTATTTTCTCCAATTTATAAGGGTAAAAATAAAATTATTTAAATATATATCAAAATCTTTATTTGAATTTCTAAAATGAATATTATAATGCTTCTTTTTGTATCTCATTCCTTTTTAAAATTGTATTATGTAAAATAAATGGCATAATAGTGAAATGAATTTATGTGTTACATTTTTATAATTTTTTTAAACTTTTTTTATAAATTCTTCAAAATATTTCATTCCTGTGAAGTTGAACTGTATTTGAAAATTTAATTCAAGCAAAATAGTTATCAATTATGTTCAATTGAAAAGAAAGTCTATCTAACATTGAATAGCATGGATTTTAAGATATTGTTTTCGAGTAAAGTAAACAATAATTGTTACTTAATTATTTGGATGTTATCGTCACCTAAAAATTTTTCTGAAGTTTTCTGTTTAATAATTTTTTAATAATCACAAGTTTACGATTACTCTGCGAATTATATATATATATATATATATATATATATATATATATA
>BMAW01076762.1:48492-112209 GCA_019974015.1 Nephila pilipes | reverse complement strand
TGTCCGTCTCTAATAAAATGTCCGCATCAGAATCATTAGAAATGTCCTTTTCAAACTTTCTAGAAAATTAATCACACCTTTTGAGGACGGGAACTTTTGAGAAGAAAACTCTGATAAGAATGGGGGATTTTACTGCATTGCTTACCCCCTTTCCTGTCAATGATCGTCAGTTCTAAGTGTCGTCTGACAAAAGGACCATATAGAGTTTTGGTCACAAGCCGTTCATTGGGGATGTTTACGTTCAGGAAGTCCCTAACAGCCAATGCTTCTCCTTTTTTTTGTGGAAGTTGTTTTTGAAAGCCGCTTAGCGATTATTTGTCTGTTTTCATTTCAGGAACCTTTCGGAAATATGTTCCGAAAATAGAAGGCATGCTCTTTCCTATAATTTCCTTGTATGATTCTCAGTACCATAATTAGAATTTTTCTGCAGTAAATTATTCTATTAATATGTAATATTTTTGGGGAAAATCTATCCTAATTATTTTACTTTGCATTATTTATAGTAAACAGTGTCCACAGAACTGTTACTTGATATGATTATTGAACTAAATTATATACAGTTTCATAATTTAAAGCATAGGTATTATGAATTTTCTATTTATACGCACTAAACTCTTCAATGATTATTTCGTAAGTGTAAATAAAATTTTAGCGTCTAAAGGTCAGAATAATTTAGTAAACAATGAAAGAAAATGTTCAAATCATTAAATTTTGTATAGTATTTGCTGCTATTATAAATGATTTTTAAACTAATAACAGAAATAAATTAGCAGAGGAAAAAATAAATCTTATTTTGTGTTAATTTTTTTTCAGTTTAATAATTTATGAATATCAAAACCTGATAAGCTATGATATGCAAAAAATACATTTATTGCATGAATATTTATAGGTGTAAATAAGGGAAATTTTAACTATTCCAGCAATAATTCTTTTATAATATTTTAAGGCGTTGATCGACACTTTTACTCTGAACATATTATAAAACTCTGCATCATCAAAATAAATGCTTATTTCGGTTTAGTTAAACCATCAAATATTCAAAAACATGTTTAAATGTAAATAGCATGATCCCATGTTTCAATTTCATAATCTTTAGTATACCCATTAAAAATTGACAAATGTTATGAATTCATTTTATATGTGTATCAAATTTATACCTGTAATCATAAAAAGAAACACTGAAATGGTAATTTTGAAATAAGAGTTGAAGTTCTTCAAGAAATACATAACATTGTAACCCTTTCTAAAATTTAGATAAATATCATTCTTTGTAATTAAGAAGATCTATTGAAAAGGCAAGGAAAATACTTGTATTTATCAATGTGTCATATTTTCAATAAAATTTCGATTTTCTCAAATCAGCTATGCTTGATTGATTGGTCTTATTCAGGTCACATTAGAAGCAACACAAGGACTTTTCGTGACAGACCTAGTATTTTTAAACCTCAGTCAAATGACGAGGATAACACCTACCTCTCCTAACTTCCACACCACGCCAATGGAAGGATTTAAGCCTCGAAAGATTTAACTTTCATTAGTGCCGAATACACGGCAGGTCTTTAGTGGCATCATTACCCAAACCCATAATTCGGCGAAAACAGCTGAACCGAGTTCCACGGCCATGATCACTAGGCTATTGTGGCTATCAAAACAATGATAAACTGTTTTAACAATGTTTGATCCTCTGAAAATCATGTATCTTTTAAGTAACACATACATTATGTGTTACTGAGGAGCAATTGTACATCAAATATATGTAAGTTTAAAAACTCTTTATAAGTATCCAATTTCTATACATCAATAAATATATTTTTTTAAAAAAATCAGCTGTGTTTTTTGACAGCTATAATACTGATCCATCAGTAATTGTTTCTTTTCGAATTATAATTGAAAAAAAAATATATGCACTATTTTTAAGAGTATTCTTACATTTTATTCCTCTATATGAATGAAAAAATTAATAAACGTATATTTTCTTTATAAAAAAAATTGTTCGTGATGAAATTAATTGTTTGTTTTCCATATATAATTTCAATAACTTTGGCATGTTTTTGTTGTGTTAGATAGAAAAATATTGATTAAATTCTAAAGGTAGTACTCAAAATTTTGAATGATAAAAGAAAATAATAATTATAACGAAAGAAAATTTGATTATCAACTCAATTCTTAGAGTAACATTTAAATTAGAGGATAATCCTAAGTTACTGATGAACGAGTGGAAATCTCCCAGATGTCCCCTTATTAGAATTATCTCCATCAAAAATTACATCACAAATATATAATAAACATTTATTTAATAAAATAAAATATTTAAAGTGATTTGGAAAAAAAAAACATTTAAAACTAAGGAAAAAACAGCTTACATCTAACAGATAAACATATAAAAGAAAAATAAGTTCATTAATCTGCCATTTTTGATATTTTAAAAAAAAATGTTTTATCTTTTCAGTCATTAAAAAATAGTTAAAACTTGAACTTCTGAAATTTTAGAGTTTCATTAAAATTAATCATTTTAGCTCTTACATTTTCAATGAAGAGAACTGCAGAACTGGTTTACTTTATTCTTTGTTGATCAAAGGTAGCTTTAATCAACTTTAAAAAGTTTCTCTCGCAATAAACGACTGAAACACACACACAGTCAAAAAAAAAACTTTTGTACCAAACACATATTTACAAATTTAAGTTCCATGGATGTATAAGGTGGGCACCCACGATAACTTTGTAAGAAAGGAATTGTTGACACGTCTAACATAAATGACCATACGGAAATCGTAAACGAATGTGACATTAGAGAATGGATAGTTTATTATTAGCATTATCTCGTTTCCCCCTTGATCTATTTTAAGCTTTTCTTTAGGACATAGTTATTCAACCTTCTGAAATTTGGGGAACCCTTTGAGCTTACCGTTTTCTTGAAGGAACCTCTTGATCAAAGAGCAGACAAAGTAGTATATCAAAACTTTAATCCTACTCAAATTTACAAAATTATTTTTGCATTTTTATTTTATTGCAATACAATAATTTTAGTAAGATAATGTATGATAAGGTAGCTAATGAGATTTTTTTCTAAGACATATTCTAATAATAGCAAAAATATTTTAAATTATAACAAATTAATCGTTAACAAATTTTTAATGACTTGGATGTGATTGTTTTTCATTACAAATTATTTTTACATCTGGAATATTTGTTGAAATTTGCAACCTAATTCATTTGCAGCATCCAGTTTATTTCTGTTTTTTGCTTTTGTCACAGCAAACAAAGAGAAAGATTTTTCTTATGCTATAGGTTGAAATAAACAACTTAAGAAGTTTCACAGCTCTTTCGGTAATTTCAGGATATTCTTTTCTCATGTCAATCCAAAAATGCAAAATGTCAACTTGACTAAATTACTGATACCTAGTGCCCATATTAATTGCGACTAAAGAAGTTCTTACCCTCACTCTTTTGTACGAATGCCTCAATGGAAAATGCCTCACCCCTAAGCGAAAGAGCAGAGTTCCCTAATACGTCATAAAATTTCCCGACAACGTTCATTGTGTTACCACAACACTCTCCAATTATCTATCACGATGTCAAAACTTTAAGGTGGGGGTGGGGAGAATTTGGAAAATATACATCTAAAACTAATAATATAATTGAAATGTGTTTGGCGAGTTCACGGCCATATGAAAATGTTTGATCGTTTTATGACTCCCGAAAAAGAACCAAAGAAAACTAGCTAAGTTCAAGGGGTTCCACAAAATGTCGAATATACCTGAAGTAAGCAAAAGAACGGTGGCCAATATGTGACCAAAAGCGTCTCGATTGATGTATTTGAACGCGCGTGATTTTATTTTATCCATAAAATATTTATTTACACTTACTAGCAAATTGTCTAATATTTCGGCGCTTTGATTAGCAATTAGTGATCCCTTGCGGAACCCCTGTCAAAGCTCCAGGGAACCCAATGTGAAGACCTCTGCTTTAGGAGATAGCAACCGGTAGTATTCAAAAGCTACTGCTTAGACATTTCACTGCGCATTCAAAGATTTAAAGATCTAAATATACAGGCTTAGAATGGCTGAACGCAAAAGATTTATTGACGTTTTATCTGACGTACGAGTTTTAACTCTAATGTTTGCAACGAAGCGATAAGAAATTGCGAGTTTGTTCACACTATTTTAACAATCAAATATGATAGTGTTTCGTAGAAGAGTTCGTAGTAGTTTTCAAAATTTTTCTTTTAAATAGAAATTGCATGTTTTATTTGCAAGCAACTTCTCTAATTATGATAAAGTCAAGAAATGCAACACGCTCAAGAATTTTAGAATTAAAACAGGCAACGAAAGTGCACACAACAATATTCCTCTTAATACGTATTATATATTCAATGTTGTATTTTTGTGTTTAAAAATTTAATTGATTTTATAAAAGCTTGTTTTTTAAAGATTTTAGAAGAGAAAAACAAGGAAAAAAATGTAGGTATTGCTAGTTTCTGTTTTAATCTTTTCAATTTATCTGGAAGTTTTAACATTTGGATATCAATGAGTTGAATATCAATAAAAATACTTAAAATAATTTCAAGCATTTCATAAATGATAACAAATAAGGAAAATACATGTTGTGAAAATTTTACTTCATCTGTATTATATGTCAATTATTTTGAATTATTAGTACAAATTAAACTACTGTATAATAGCTCATGTTTTCTAAAGTTTTAAATTTTCAATAGTTGGAATAAATTCAGCACTCATTCAACTAAGTATAGTATGTTACATTTTCTAACATTCACTTCATTTAATTATATCATTTAATTTTGTTACAAATTAAATTTGTTTTCTTTTTTCAAGCATTGTTATTGGGGTATAAATTAAAAGCAATTTTTTTTCTTGCGTATTAATTTAAACTTTTGATAAAGATTTATTTTTTCACCCATATTTTGTACAGAAATTATCAAACAAGGATGAGCTGAATGCTGTTTCAAAAATATTTTTAACATTTTTGAATTACTTATTCATGCAAAAACAGTAGTCTAAAAATGACAATGTATCGAAAAAAGTTACATTGCAGTATTAGAACTTTTACAAATATACATGCAAACTTTCATACTCCCAGCTGTTTTATTTAGAGTGTAATTTTAAGTTCCCCCCCCCTCAGTATGCCGTATTATTTCATTGACTTCGAATGTTTTTTGGTTCTTTTTTCTCAGATTCTTAATTTTTCACGACGTGGTCATGCATTTACAATCCCATGTATTTTTTTGTAATCAGTGTAAAGTATCGAAATTAATTCTGAATGTTTTTCATAATTTGTTCAATAATTCTTTGCAGGAAATACAGATTTTGATGTGTAGCGTTTTTTTTTATATCTACAAAATTAAATTTAACTATTTTGTAAGTGTTTCTGTAGCGTGTACAAAACATTTGTAAACCTGTCAATAACACTATTATAATGAAACCCATGCACAGAATTGTGAAAAACAAATATGAGAAACTGGAAAAAATATCCCTTAAAAATATTCCTATTTACTGTAGTGGGAATTTTGAAACATTAAAATATTTTGAAAAAAATTAAAATTTTAATTAATTAGTTATATAAGATGATAGTTTTTTTTTCCTTTCCAGAATACATGTTTTACCAGTGTCCAAATATGGTGAAGATAATTATTTTCTTATAATTTACTAAATTGATCTGTGCAATTTTGTAAAATGATACTATTAGTCTATGTAATAATGCACACATACTTCCTAAATTTATATTTAAGAAATGATTCGTTTTGCTGAAACAGATTGGGACAAAAAGAGTGAAAAGGGATATTTGATAATTGTGTGCAAATGAGGGCTATCTCCCTACCATCTGAATACAATAAGGGGTGGAGCAATGATTAACTTTTTTGGGCTCCATCGCGTTCCGAAAGCTGTTAAGAGGGAAAGAAATCGGTGGACGCCTTCACGACCAGGCCCGTTCTTTATGACACTGCTCTTTTTGGTCGTGATAGTGACTGCCCGTCCTCAAAAGGTTAATCGGATCGTCAACCAGGCGAGTATATTCTTCTGATAAATAACGCTTTCCATCAATTATAAACATGAGTCAAGGCCTTCTGAAATAAAAAGGGAATCAAACGAAATGCAATCAAAAGCAACACAAAGTCAAATAGTACAAACGGTACAGCTATAAAAACAAAGAAATTAAAAATACATGGCAAAAACCAATAAAAAGTATTCGGTGAAAAACCAGAAACACTAATAAATCACATGGAAGTTTAAACCGCCGAGTTCAGTTTGTTTACATTATGCTTACTACTTCCCCTACAATAGCTGGTGAGTAAAATACTGAATTAAGACAGACTGCGATCAAACTGAAGATCAAGATGTTAAAACAACTATTCAGTTCAAAAGTAATGGTCACAGGGTTTCTAATATCATTTAGAGATATTTAGAAAAAGTTCCACCTTGGATTACGAATACACATCGTTCAACCCTGGGCTCATTTTCCAGCGATGTGTATTAGGTACGTTCGACCGTGAACGACGATCTTCAGTGAGGTGTATACGGCACGTTTATCTCGATAGGGTTAACGTGCGCAAGATATTTTGAACTTTTGCATGACGCAATACTTGATACTTTTGAGAAATTCTCGTTGCTTTAACACAGGAAGGCTCCAATATAACAACGTGCTTTTTCACAAAGCATCACATGTTAAGTACTAATTGGAGAAACTCGGGTTACAAGTTATCGGATATGGTGGTATGGAATAGCTGCCTCCACGTTCACCCGATATGATACTACTGTATTTTTCCTTATGGGGTCTACTCAAACAACAGTTATGTGCATATCAACCGTCAACATTGCAGAACTTATAACGAAACATTACAAATAGTTGTACCAATGTGTCAACCGTTTTGCTAAAAGGTGTGCATCATGAAGTTCAAACAAGTTTCAGCATCTGCATTGCAGCTGATGGAGAAAGGTTTGAATTTCGAGAAATAAAGTTTCTTGTGACTAGTTTTTTTTCACTTTCTAAGATTGATTTTTCACCATAAAGTGTAGGCAATAACAAGCTTACAAGTTCGCGTTTAAGCGTTCTATTTTTCTATTAATATCGACTAGGTGTCCTTTCGTATTAATTCAATGTTGTTTTTTACATTTACTTTCCCCCGTATCGTACCATTTTAGAGATAGGATGCTAACTCAGAAGTATTCCTCCAGGAGGTGCTCAGAGGCATCTCATCAAATACCGCAATCAACTTTACTATAGCTAGACTCTCTTTTACAATTATAGCTGTTAAGTTGGGAAGTTAAGAGGGTCGGAACGGATTTAACCGGTTACTCTCTCTCTCTCTCTCTCTCTATATATATATATATATATATATATATATGTATCTGTGTATGGGTGTGATTGTCGTTTGAGAAAAAAATAATTAAAAATTAAAAAAAAAAATTATTTTGTTTGCCTTACAAGTATACTATACAATTTAAAACTTTTGAAGAATATAAATATTATATTATTGAAGTAAATAAATATTTAAAATTTAAGACTAAACTGTACACTAAGCTTAGATATATATCTAAAACGCTCTTTGAAATCATTAAAATCGAGGTTAATATTCATTAGTTTGATAAAGTTCGTGGAAAAGTTAATTTATTTGCAAAATCAATATATTTCAATATTCGAAAAATTTCAATTTCCTATAAGTCTTGTTTACTAAGAAAATAATTTTTTCCAATGATAAAAAATGTATCAAATTTAAAGGAATACTCCAAGGGGGACCAACTAGTAAAAGCTTGCTAATATACTGCTGTTTGTAGAAAATGCAACACCATGAAAGAATCATCAGAATCAAATGAAATGTAATGCAGAAACGACTTGAACTGATACAAATAAATGATGAAATTTTCAAAACAAAAGAAACAAATTAAGCGTCCGAAATCAGTATTTGGTGCAGCCACCATGCGCTGCAATAAGTGCTGCTATACGACGTGGCATGGAGTCAAACAGATGTTGAATATCTGCTTGAGGAAGAGAATTCCATATCGCTTGTATGCGCAACCAAAGTTCGTCTTTGGAAACTGCAGGACGCGGATCACGAGCGAGACGCCGACCAACCATATCCCACACGTGCTCAATAGGCGACATATCCGGTGAATAAGCAGGCCAAGGAAGAAGTTGCATGCGTTGTGCTGAACAGAAGTCTCGAACAGTCCGCGCAACATGTGGGCGTGCATTATCCTGCTGAAAGATAGCTCCAGGGATGCCTTGAAGGAAAGGAACGACTTCGGGCTGTAGCACTTCACGGACGTACCTGTTGCTATTGAGATTACCCTCAATTCGTATCAAATTGGATCGTCCATGATACGAAATCGCACCCCAGACCATAACTCCGGGTGTTCGACCACTATGTCGTTCAATAATACACTCAGGAAGGCAGCGTTGACCGGCATAACGTCTAACATGAACACGGCCATCATGGGTCCACAAATTGAAGCGTGATTCATCTGAAAAGACAACTTGGTGCCAATCAGCTCGCCTGTCTCTGTGCTCAAGAGCCCATCGATGATTCGCCGTGAGGGGAATCCTGTATAAAGGCACCCTTGCACGCAATCCACGGCGCAGCAGACGACGACGAATTGACGAAGCCGACAATTGTACACCTGTAGCAGTAGACCAACGTGCTGCCAGCTGCCTGGAGGAAGCTGTGCGATCATTCACCGCCATGCGGAGCAGGTGTCGATCATCGCGCTCTGACGTCACCTTCTGTCGTCCAGTGCCTGTTTTTCGAGTTGTTCGGTGCTCGTCGGTCCACTGCTTCCAAACTCGCATCACTGTGGAACTGTTCCGCTGCATACGAGCTGCTATTGCGCGATAGGAAAATCCTCCTTCTCGAAGGCCGATTATCCTCCCTCGTTCAAACTCCGTAAGTTGCTTGAATTTCTTATTCTTCCGTCGTGGAGGCATACTCAGGTCTCACTAAACGTTTGCCACTAACAAATAATCATAGACTTTTTTCAACGTCCCGCTACAGCACTTTATTTATACGCTTTCAACATCAATTCAGAGGGCGCTGCGCGCGCCGCGCACGCGCGATGGCTCTGAAACTTTATTAATTTGCATAATATCCTATAATTGACATTTGCTGCGAATTTCATTTGATTCTGATGATTCCTTCATGGTGTTGCATTTTCTACAAACAGCAGTTTATGTGTGTACATTTATATTTATACATATCCAAAGATATATACATACTATATATATATATATATTAGAAGAAAATAATTTATTTTATTCATATCATTTAAATATGTTAAAATATCCAAAAACTCTTTATATAATATTTAATATAGAGTGATTGGCATATAATATTATAGGAATTATATGACGGCTGATTATACAAAAAACACTACTGATGTATGATTTCCTAGCGATTATACAGTTAAAAATGGAATGAAGTTTTCAATGTAGGTATTTCAAGATGTTAAATTTAAAGGCGATAGTTTATCCCTCCCATTTGTAGTTCCACTATTAAAATTTCAAATTTTTAAACAGCAACACCTATATTCCTATTGGAGAATATTTTTATGAAAATAATATAACGAAAATATAAATTCTACAAAGCGTGAGCAATCACGTAATTCTGCAAACAACCTTGGGTAACTAGTTATATTAGTTATTGTAAAATTAGTATCAGAGAGAAAATCATAAATTAGTATTAGAAAAAATAATATGTTAATTTATTAAGTAATAATAAATAAACTTTAGGAAACAGAATGGAAAATTAAGATCCTAAGAATTTTAAAGAGAAGAGATCAATTTATATTGTCAAATGTGCCCTTGGTATCGATAAAAGTAACCAAAACATGATGTATAGATCTTTTGTGTTTGATATGCGAAACGAAATGGAAAATCCATCATCACAATCGAAATTTTTCTTAAACTTTAATTGAACTGGAAGAGTAATATTGTTTTGTTGAAACCAGAAATATAATATATTCACAAAAACGCCATCAACAAGTTTCCCTTAGGCTAATAACTAACAAATTAATTTATACGATTTAACGAATAACGGGTCCTAACTGGATTTGAGAAGAAATTTTAATTTAGCATCTCTAAAATTATTTGGGAAATAGAAAAAATGCATACAAAGATTGATAAACTTCAATTAATTAGAAAAGAAAAATTAGAAAAAAAAATATGTTTCCAAATCCCATAGTCCAAAAAATTAAGCCAAAACACTTCCCACCTGGCCGGGACACAAGTAATTTTAACGACCAAGGATAACCCTTCGGTGGAAACCACCGGAGTAGACGAAGTCTTTTTAAAATCCAAACCAAAGGTTTCACTGGACGTTGGGAAAAGAGAATGTATTAAAAATTCATATTTCTTCTCAGTAGAGCTATCAGACAAACCAGGCATTATGACCTCAAGAGGCCTAAGGTTCAGGGATATGCTAAAGGCAACCTTAAGCTTCAGGCCAAAGTTTTCGGAATTGGTGGCACAGAAATGCTCCTAAGTCTCATGTTTAACCTGAATTTTTTTTTTTATATAAATATCTTTCTTTTTTATGTTGTAATATTAGCTTAATAAATTTCTCTTGGTGGAAAATAATTTTTGATAAGAAAATTATTTTCCTTTTAAAAGCATTAAGTTTATTCTAGAAATTTTTAAAATTATTCTTCCACAAAAAGAAAACTGAAAAATCTAGAACCTGCCGCTTGTGAAAGAAATTGAATGCAAACGACGGGATGGTGGAAATCAATAAAATTACAAATTATTCCATATGATTTGAATTCTAAACTATGAACACCCACAAACGGGGGATCGCTCTGAGATTACGGGTCCAAACCCTCCCACCAATGCACCAAAAAAAGGATAATGTTAGAAATCAAAAAGTATCTGGATTGCTCTTACCTGAATGGGTCTCAAAAGAGGACTCAATTCTAGTATATTTAAGAAATTAAGATTATGTTGTAAGGTGAAATGGACCAGAAGAACCTTCCAGGTATAAGGAAAGTCATAACTCCAGATGGAAGATCTCGTATGGGAGTTCCCCCTTAATAAGATAATTATGATTTGAAATTTTATAATCATAAAGTTCCTTTAACAAAATATCAAAATCATCATGAGGAGGGATATGTAAGATTTTTTTAATAAAATAGATTTTTTTTTTTAATTTCAGTAAAACAGCTAACGAATGATCGGTTTTATAGAAGAATTCGGAATAAATTAATTTATCAAAACAAACAGTAAGACATATATTTTTAAAGAGAAATATTTAGTTGAACCAGCTTGTTAGCTTAAAGGATAATTGAAGTTAAAGTAAGGAACTTGAATAAGCAGAAGGTGGGATGAAAGTATCGAAGTTACGACAAAGACCTGTGATATTCAGCCCAGCGTGTGATATAACTAATACAATTTCAAAATACTTATATGATCTGCCATGGATGCGTAAAGAAGCAATAGACCTACTGACTGAAGCCAGCGTGGGAACAAATAAAAACATATTACAGACTAAAATCCGTATGACTAAAAATGAAAGATTTTGATTCTTCAATAAGGGTCTATTCTTGTCCCTACACCCGTGATTAATTTTGCGGCTTGTTCCGAAACTCTAATTATTAGCACAACAGTAAATGCATCTTTTTGTACATGAATTTCCATCATGAAACTCTGTTTATCCTCATCCTTAGTAAATTGGATCCTTTGCACAATGGTTTTTGGTGAATTCAAATCCCAAACATTTTATATACAGCATGACGCTTACAAATAACTCAACTCTTATTCTTTCAAAGTGAAGGTAAAAGGGAGACAAAAGTTTTATATTGGTGTAAGATTTGGAATCTATTGTTATTACCCAAATTATACCTTGTTTGGTTTTAATTGGAAAGTTAACTTTTAAATTGTCATTATTGAATATTTCATTCTTCTAAATTGAAGCCTCTTTTAATGAATCAGTATTTGATGTAAAACGTCATATATATTTACAAGACTACCTTCGCTTATATTCTTCTGTATTTTTGAAACTATGTAGAAAAGAATAGAAGGTTAGCCAAGATAGATAACACGTGAAATAAGTTGCTTGAAATTTGTATATTAAAATCCGCACAACTTGTACACAACACGGGTTCACATAATAGCATATGGTATTTAGTAGACACAAAAACTATGAATCATTATTTAAGTATGAATAGTTTTAAGTTTACAGTATATACAGTATACACAGTATATACAGTACATATATACAGTATATATATATATATATATATATATAACATATTACTAAAATACAGGTTCTTTACATACAACAAGGGATAAATTCCAAGATTTTCTGATAATTGTATTTCTGAAAAATGCATGTTTTATCGAATACTTTACAAAGCATTCATTTCATTTAAAATTTTGCTTATGAATGTTCGAAAGTGTATTAATAAATTAAGTATTTTTAGTATAGTATATTAAGTTTAACTAAGCATTTAAATTAAAGTTTTAAATTCGAATTCTTAAATTTTTATTTATTAATAGCTCATATTTTATTTTGCTTAGTTATACTTTTTATTTTTAAAAGCAATTTGATGCACAAATATTTTCGTTGAATTCTTTTCTCTTTTGTAAGGATATTAGAAAATTGTAATTATTTTATTTTATGGGAACAATTGCATTTGTTTCATTACAATTAAAATATGTTTATATATTATTATGTACACATTATTAAAATATGTAGCGCTGCCTAATTATTTTTGAGAAAAAGAAACTTAAAATATTGATTCTTAGTGAAACATTAAATAAAATTTTCTCAAATTTAAATAAATGTTCGTATTTATTTTTTTTTTTATAAATTATAAATTTATATTCATGCTTTTTCATTACGTGAGAATTGCACAAAAATATAGCCCATCGAAATCTTCTTTACTGGAATTTCTTTATTAGAATCTGCTGTCAATAACATGACAGACATCTAATATCCTTGGAGAGAAATGAACGATTTAATTTCATTTGTAAGACAAATTTCTTTACTTATTCTTACCCAAATAATGTTCATTGTGGAGTCTTCAATCTGGGGTGGATTAAGAAACTTTGTAAGTGTTAATTATCTGAATGAGTTTCCATATACGGAAAATTTGTCTGAATAATTCGATTCTTTTCACTTTTTGCGGACTGAAACACACGCCAAAAATAAAACATCATGCAAAATTTTTATCGATTTGAACTTTAAAAATAATATAACTATTCGTTCATTCTAATTTCTTCACTTACCCCTAAAATATTATATGGGAGTTTTCATCATATTTTCGATAAAATCAATGTACTTTCATGTTACTTTTTTCATTTTCTTTATTAAAATCTGATGTCAATAACATGACATTCATCTCATGCATTTTCACATTATAATAGCAGTAACAATGATAGTTATGACTTTATTTTTTTTGCTAACTGTTCAGATGTATTATTAACAAAATGACTTAAAAATCATTAATTTTTAAATAGGATGCTTTCAGAATTTTTGATGCTTACAGGCATGTTTGTCTGTCTCAATAATAAATATTTTAAATAGTTTTTTTTCAAAGCAAAATGTTTTACTGAATAATATTTGTAGTTAACTTTAGTTTATGAATGTTATAAATGTATATTTTGCTAAGTAAACATATAACTAATTTTTAAGCCCACGTTTACACGTTTTCTAAGCTTTGGTAGTGTAGTATATTTACATTTATTGATAAGGTAAAACTAGTATGGACGAAATGAATTCTTAAAGCTGTATGTTATTACCAGTAGCTCGATGTAGGGGTGAGGTTTAATGTAACCAATCCATGCATTATTTTGGAATATTATCGTAAGTGAGATGTTTATACTAGCAACTTAAATATTTAATAAAATTTAACTATTAACAAAGTATGCTAAGAGTATAAAAATGTGAAATTTTTTAAAAGCAATGTAACATTCTAAAGCTTACTACATGATACAATCTTTGATCATATTGTAAGTTTCAGAAACTATACATTATTTCATAAAATACATTTTCGACTTCGTACGAAATTTAAAACATATATTAAAAATTTATATCCTAAATTTTTCAAGGCTAAATGAAATAAGGGTTATTTGTTATACTGTTTTTATTAGAGATCTTACGACAGTCAAACCTTATAAAAATTCAATATATCAAAAAAAAATATCTTAAAATATATAATTTCTTGAATGTTTTAAGCCAAACTTCATTAAAATATTCTATTTCAGGGAACATATTTAAAAGTGTACATTCTTACCTGTGATCAAAATTTTACAGAATGGATAATGCAAAACAATTTTTTTCTTTCAAAACGTGAATGTTTCATAATTTTTTGAAACATATCATAAAACTACTTAATATAATCTTAAGAAAGTTGCACATGTTAACATAATACTATTTTGCATAAATTGAACTAAAATTGTTCTGTTTTGAACATATTTTGATATATTTTCAAAGTAATAACGTAATAAAATTTGAAACCATTTGATTCCAAATTTATCAACGGTTTATAAAATGAAAAACTGCATTATGTATTTAATACTCTTACAGTAGTTATACGCGTATTTCTAAGAATTTATATGCATTGTAAAATAAAAATTATATATTCTGAAGAAAAATGATAATTAAAATTGTTCACAAAAATCAACATACCATTAAATAGTATGGAAACAGAGTTTTAATATTGTACAATATCTTATAAATTATTTGAAATATCTATTAATAATTAAAACTGATTAGTCGAAGAATAAATTATAAATTACCAAATACAAATTTTATTACTTCATTAAAATTTTAAAAAGGTATGAAGACTCCAAAAAAGGAAAAATAGCTGGATTTAATCCGTTGAACAGTCGTATACCCCTATAAGGCTTTTTTTTTTGTTTTACTGAAACAAAAGAAATTATTTCCATGCTGATAACAAGACATTTCTAAAGTTTTCGAAGAAAGTTGGACAATGGAAATAATCAAAATATGGAATATGATTCCAAAGGTAGTATGATCACAAAATACAGTATAATGTAGCAGACATATAGAATTTATTCCATACGTAAAAAATTGGTGAAATATAATTCAAAACTAATTAAGAGTAATAAATTAATCCAATATGTTCCAAAAATTATTGTATATATTTAAGAAGTAATAGGATTTATAGAAATATATACTTTGAAAGTTACACAAAATTGAAACCCTCTTCCCAGACTGGAAATAATCTATTAGAATCTATTACTTAAAAACTACAGTTTAGATCATCTGCAATATATATACACATATACGTACATTTATCTGTTTCAGAAAAGTCACGGAAAGCGTATCATTTGTTGAATTATTGTTAGTAACCTCAAATATGCAGAATAATTATTTAAAAATATAAATGTATTTTGCTGTTTACTGCATTTCGAACAAATACATGAAATCTATTCAGAAATATCCATGAATCTGTCATGATTCTAATAAAACAGCAACAATTTTCTATACACTTTCAGAGTGACCTTCAGATCTGAAAGACAAGGATCATTTGCTGATGTAATGATCAGACTCTCTTTTCGGACAAAGTGTAACCATACTTCCTTATTATGACCAGCCTTGCTTGCCTCCAGGCTGCCGTTTCGAATAAAGCCAAATGAATTCTTGACAGAGCTTTTGTAATAATTCTTCGTTAGAAAGAATCTAGTTTGTCTTTTTAGGAAGAATTAGTATTTTTTCAAACTCTGGATTCATCCTTAGATGATGAGGGTAAAAATGAGCGCGTTGTTTCTCATCTATTTTTGAGTACTTAAAGTGCTGCATATATTATGAAGTGCTTTATTATTTCATGGAGCTTTTGTTTAAATGGAAAAAAGTTACTCTCTTAGTAACTTTTCCCATTTAACTTATTAGGATTACTATTAGGATGTCAAAAAGACATAATGTACCATGATTTCATGCAAATAATCTCTAAATGGGTTTGTTTTCCAGACACAGTAACTTCATAAATATACATAAAATATATTTATTATATAATAAAACATGAAGAAATTATAAGATAAAACAAATTCATTAAACTAATGTTAAAAAATATAGAGAAATGTTTAAACGCGGAAAATGTTATATTCCTTGAAAATAACAAGGTTTACAGTAAAATTACTGTAAAATACTTATAAGCCCTTCATTTTATTTTAATTGAAATTTTAACTGGATGTTGGAATGCAATAAGAAGCTTCAAATTGAATTCAAACATTTTAAGTTATCAAAATTTATCATCAATTTTTGTATGTATTAAAATATCTTGTATAGTTTATTGGTGAAATCAACTGTTATATTTTAATCTAATACTGGGATGTATTGAAAATAAATTACCAAGCATGCATTGTACATCATTTCGTTTAAAATATCAAAATGCAAATATGATATTTTGAATGTGAAAAATTAAAATTTTGTTAACATGGCTTGCACAGTGATAAGTATTATGACCATTTCGTCCTAAAATTCATAATGTAGCGAGAATGACATGCTTTCTTATATATATGTGCTTGATTTAAGTTCCAGCAGAAATTTGGTCTAAATCATACTTTTGGGTTAAATTTAACAATAATACAGCAATTAATAAAATAATTTATTGTTTATGTCATAAAATGTATCTTTATTTGCTGAAACCAATTTTTATATAATTATTATTTTTAAAAATTGTTTGGGAAATATTTAAATAGATAAAAGTTATTTTATAATTATTTTGCACACATTTTTATTCTTTAACACATTTCATAACATTCATTAATATAGGTATTATTAAACATTGTAACATATTTTTCATTAAAATTTTTTCAAATACTTATTCAAAGAGTAGATCTAATAGAATATATATATATATCAGGAAACTTTATTTTCAGTTGCAAATTTCGTATCAAATGGTGCTCAATTTTATGTGGAGGCAGTTAATTAATGTTAACCAGTTAATTGATAAATAATATTTATTGAAAATATTAAAACAATATACTGCTTCTTGAACACGCTATTGCTGAAGCTTTGAGAATTGTAGAAAAAAAACTTGTGTAATGGTAGAAAAGTTGTGTAATGGTAGAAAAAGAAAGTGATTTATTATAATGCAAATCTATTAATCTAGCTTCCAAATAAAAATTAAAGAATTATGTTGCAAACACTGATGGTGCAGTTCTTATCACAATCACTCTGAAAATGTATACAGCAGAAGAAGACATATTATTACACAAAGGAGTATAATGTTTAAACCATAATAGTGATGAGGAAACGGAAATTCGAAGTAGTATAGTTTGGTAAAATAATACAATGTTCTTATCTGTAAAATAATTCTTAACTAAATATTACATTCATTTTTCTTGCATTTTATTAAAGCTAAACATGATTATCTTATGAGCTAGATCGTATTAAGTAACAAGAGAGAGAAATTATATCTTAAATAAATCTAACGTGGGAAATATTGTATGGATATACAGTAAGGTTAATTGAAAGGAATTTCTCTCTTATCTACTGTTACAAATACCTTTCAAGAGAATGGAAACCATTGTTTATTAAACGAAAACCCGTCACTGACGCATTACGAAACCTAGCTACGGAATACCAATCAAGTTCAAACAGTGCAATAATCCATGAAAGATGCATTAATAATTTTAACCAAATAACAAGATTATCTTTACACTGGTTGAAAAGGGAATTAACAATTTTCGTTCAAGCGTACAAGGACTGCCAATGTGATCGATAATATCTTATTTATGTTGACTTTTTATGTTATCCAACAGCTATTGTGTTCTTTGCTTCGTTCAGAGAAAATTCGAATAAAAATGTTTCTCTTTTCAAGCCGCATTGACTTTTTTTTTTATTTTTTTACATTAGAGGATATCAAATATTTGAATTACAATTCGAATAATGGAATTATGAGCTGCTGCAAAGAAAAAAACGACGAAGATACTATTAAATATGTATATCATTTTTGAGAAATATTTTGGCTGAAAATCCTGTAACTTATGTTAAATCATTATGCATAAAATCAATACATTTCAAATTAGGTGAGTTAAATTTATAATTATACGGCTAAAGCTTATAAAATAATCAAACAATTTTAGCCCAAGAGCAAGAAACCAATAACAATAACAAAAAAATTCATTAAATAATTCATGATCAGAAAAGAAGTACAAAAGTACTTGAAGGCGTCTGAAGGTAAAACTGAAGAGAACACGTGAAAATTAAGAACGACAAAAAAACAAGTTTAATTAGAAATAACAATACTTGCTTTAACAAGATAATCGAAACGATAACGAGAATTGTGGAGAATTCGGGGTTTGATCTGGAATGCATCAGGTATATCACAACTCACTTGAAGGAAAACGTATCATCGTACTACCACTACTATAACTGTTCGCAGCAGCTCTCTATATAAAATATATATTTCAACCTTTCTGTATTAGAGAACTACTCTAATCTCTCATGCCTTACAAATGTGATTAACAGTTGCGTGCTGAAATGTTTCTAAAAACTGGCCGGGAGATTTTTATTAACAGTGAAACTGATTGACATTTTGATCATATAAATTAGGTAACATGTGTTTATATGTTGGTCTCCCTAAAACTAAAAGCAATGATGTTACCTTAGCATTTAAGACTAGTACTTATCTTAACTCGCTAGCGTCCTTACGTTTCATTTTTAATCATTTCCCAAATATATAAAGAAAACTCTTTATTTTGTTAACTGTAACTACTCTTTAAGGTTTGAAATATTTTCATTGAAACATATTGTATATGGGCGAGAGAGTGTTTAATAATTTTAGTAAGTTCTTTTTCAATAAATTTATTATATAGCATTTTACTATATCCATTTTTCTTTCAAACAACTTCTGAGATTAATTTTTTGATTAGAGGTAAATACAATGATTTTCTTTCTAATTATTTCAGATCTTTAGTGTAATTGAATATACAAGGTGATTATAGTTACAACTGCACTTTCAAAAGGCTTTAAAAAAAGAACCATAGGTTAGAATCCCTTGTTGTTTCATTTGTTATGCAGAATAAAACGAAATAAATAAATAAAAAGTGGACCATTAGAGTGCTCTATACTGGACATACGATGTTAATTAAAAGTCGGGGTATGTTTATGTGGCAATTTTTGCTGAAAGCCCCTCTACCACGACAGGGTGGTGCCACATCGGATAGGAAAATCTCTGTGTTTAATTGTCTCTAGGACAAAACCGTAGATAAAGCAAAAAGGGATCAAACTAGCAATAAATAAAAATCTTAAATATGTTACTAAGATTTACTTAGTAAATGTTTAATACAATGTTCGCCCTTTTTTGCATAATTTGAAAGCGTAAAATAGCATGTTTCATAACAGATCGTATTGTAACAGTTGTGAGGTGAATTTGTTGCGTAATGTAACATGTTTTTCAATTCAGCAACGTTCGCAATCGGTGATACATATACGACATGTTTTAGGTAACCATACAGCCGAAAGTCGAAAGCGTTCAGGTCAAGTGATCGTAGCAATCGGGCTGCATATAAATGATGAGTGATAATTCTGTTGTTTCCAAAATGTATTTGGATAGAGCATAAAAAATGGACTATCCATACATCATTCCTGTTGCAGTACTAGAATAATCTGGTTGTGCAAAAGAGATTCATAGCATATACCGTTGACTGTACAGGTGACAGAATCCGAAGGAATAATCCACTCGAAAAAAATTGAGACAACGTTAAGTACTGGATTAAACACGCAACACACAATGGCCTTTCTAAGAATGAAGCGGCAAATAATGCATTTGTAATTGAATCTCTCTTGCCCATATTCAAGATTTTTGAATTTTTTTAAAAAAAAAAACCTTAGAGATGGAAATGGGCTTCGTCTATCCACAAAAAAATGTTCCATGGCCCTACATTATCCACATATATTCGAATAAGAAATTTCAGTGTGGCAGGTCTGCAGGAACCAACTTCTGAATATGTGTAATTTTGGAAGAATTGTACCGCAAGATGTTTTTGTTTCTGTTAAAATTTGACGAATCGTGCTGACAGGCATGCCTAAAGTTTGGATAATTCAAAATACATTCAACGTTCCGGAAGAATTGCTTAACGCCTCCTTCAATGCTGTAGCAAGATCTTATATTGAAGTCGAAGTCATTGATTTCCTCCCTCAACCACATTTCACGTCAATTGAACATTGTCCTTCGAATTTATCAATCATTTCCTTCCGACCGAATGCAGTCATTGAACCAGGTGCGCTTTTCTAATCATTTAATATCCGGAATTTCTTCTATACAAATGCCACGTACTTACGTCTCTTGTAAAAATGCTTTATAAGCAGAGCCCGAACGTTCAATGATAGAGTTATGAGTACCTTCTCAGACGCAGAATAACAGAAACTGTATGGTTCTAAACTTTTTATCATATGTGTAATGTGTGGTGAGCATGTCAGGTCTTTTAATTAGTGTCTTAAAATTCGTATATTTTTATAGCATTTCTTTTTTAGCCTCTAATGCCTAGTGCGTTGCCTTTAATTTGTCCATTTTAGAATTATTGTTCAGTTTGTTTTTCTTTCTCAAAGCCAATTCCCATTGATGCATGTATACTCAGATGAAGTATTATTAGTTTTGAGCGGAATTTTCAAATATTCATTTTATCTTCTGACAAGTTCGAGTTTTAATTAGGAACTTCATTTCCTTACAGAATTAATAAAAAACTGGATCATTACTTTCTTCATCATCACTATAATTTTCTTTGAGTTGAATAAAAAAAGAGCTGAGCACTCATCAATACTCAATCCGTTTGAACGAGATATAGACAAAATAGCTGTTAGAAACGTGTGACAATCAGTGCTTGAAACAACATTTCTGACACAAATTCATCAGGAATCGCTTAGCAAACATACATATGAGCGAATTTGATGAAAAAAGTCAAGGATAGAAAATAACTTTTTTTCAATAGAAAAAGGCTCAAATATCTATGTGGAATTTTTGACCCGTTCGTTCGTACAAGGGATAACGTTAATTTATACTCTTGTTATATACACCCATCGACAAAAGTATAAGACAATCTTTAGGAATCCTTTCTTTGTAAAATCCCTCCGTGTTACAAAAAATATAAGGCTATACAGAGATAAAAATGTATAATCGCTTCTTTTAAAAAAATCCATATTTGGTTAGGTCACCTTTAGCCTTAATTCATTGTTGTATGGTGTTAAATATCTTATAACATTCGGTTTTAGTTATTTTGTCCCATTTTTTACACTAGGATATTCTTAATGTCATCTTTGAAATAAGTGGATAATTCCTGATCTTGAATTTCAGAATACTTCAAATGTGTTTTATTGGATTGGAGACCGGAGACTGTGGGGGAGCTCTAGGAGATAAAAAAAACATGATTGACTATAAACCAAAGTGGAGATTATAAAGACGTTTATAGAGAGAGAAATTTGAATTACATTTTTATCTAAAAAACTGAGGTATTATGTCCATAAGGGTAAATACTATTTTAAAAACTAATATAATTTTCAATATTTATGCTTATATATATATATATATATATATATATAGTGAACATTCTTTAAATATATTAATTGTTTAAGTTATGAAAAAAAGTATTAACAAAAGTTATAAAATCTTAAAAAGTAATAGTGGTTGTAAAATATTTGAAATTTAGTGCGTCTTTAAAAGTGTATTCCTCGTATGCTAAAAATATTTGCATAATTGAAAGAATCCCTACGCATACGATCTTTATGAATAAAATAATAATAATAAACAATACTCAAGTATAATTAAATTTTGCATGTAAAAGAGCATGTGATATATACATTTAAATGCACAGTTACACCGATTGAAAACTCAAATTCCTTGAAATACAAAGGTGGTGCTCTTAAATACTTAAAACTAAACGATTTTCGAATTCTAATTTGCTCGTGACAATGTAATTAGCTTCTCCCTTCCATCAGATTATAATTAACCTAGATATCCTTGCATTTACGATCACAACATCAGGGAAATTTGAATTTGATTTGCACTTTTCCTGTTGTACAACAGTGATCTTGTATAATTTTAAGAAGTATAAAAAACATTCTACGAAGTCTACTGAGGTGGTCAGTCTTTGAGACCAGAGGAAGATGGGCTTTTTGGAAGAAAAGTTAAAGTTCGTTTCTATATATCTTAATCTAATGTATTCGCTAAAGCTACTTTTTTATTTCAGATATGATAAAAAAATTCTATTGATGTTGTCTAATAACTATGTAACGCTACATATGATTAAAATCAAAGTGCTTGTTTAAATTTTGTATGAATTTAATTATAGTCTAGAGATAGATAGTTGTGATTAATGCTTAACTGTTTAATTTAATATCATTATCAATGCAACTAAGACTACATTTTTATGTTATCATATTAAATATTGATAATATAAATAAGTGTAAGAAGATCTATTTACGAAAAAAAAAACATGATTGAGGAAGCTTAAATGCATCTTATTTTTGGCAGGAAACAAAAATTGTTTTACAAGACCATTTCTTACAGTAGTAAATAATAAAATAATTAAGAAATTCGCAATTAGTGTTGAAATAATTAATAATCTGCATAGTTTAGGTATAACTCTAGTAGAAACAGAGAGATTAAGACAATCAATTTGTGGAACATGAAACATCAAATGGGTTGTAAACTTGATGATGTCAATAAAAATAGTGTTAACATTTTTATTGAAGATGAGCTTCTTGTGAGGTGGATTGTTATAAAGTCAATATGTTTTAATATTTCTTACGTGAGAAAGTCTTTTGTCAATTTAAGTACTAATGGATCAAATTAAATACTTAAAGATCTGAAGTGAACATACAAATCGTATTTGCTTAAAATATACGATATGAATTTCGTGAGTATTATTTAACATTCATGATGGGTGTTGTAAAATAAATTTAAGCTGAGAATGCCTTTTAGGTATCTGAGATATGAAAATATTTCAAATTCGTAAAGTTCTACTTTTGCTGATGAAAAATAGCGTTGCGGTGCACATTAATGAATTATTTACAGATGTATGATAATATGAGCTCAAAAAAATTTAATTTTAAAATTGTAAAAATTGTAAATGAATTTAAAGTTTTAAATGAAATATTACCATGCTATAGAGAAAAATATATGCATACGCATTTTCCTCAAACAAAGTAGATTTTAGGATATTTAAACTAAAATTTTGAAATTATTATTAAAGTAAAATTTTCAAATTGTAATAATATATTTTAAGAGAACAGAAGGGTACGCATATAAATAATCTGCAAATTTTGAAGACAAAAATTCAGTGGACTTTTTGTAATAGTCCTTAAACGTGAGTACATGACTTACAAATGGAAATACAGCTATTGATTATTAATTACCAGTTCATAATTATTCATCTAAATGAATTTTTTTCCTTACGTAAACCAACTCTTAAGTATACATATCAATGTTAAGTTCTTACTTTAATTTTTTTTTAATTTAAAGCAGTGAAGATTCTTTGTCCTTGGCAAAATTTAAGATCATTTTTTTCTCATAAAAGATATCTCAGTAACTTTGAGACGACGAAGAAGGTATTATCAGCAGCAGTTTGACTTTGAAAACGGAAATATAATAGGGAACGAAAAGATTGAATCAAAAGGTGGAATGAGGGCTTCAAAAAGACTTAAATTTGAATGTATCCACTCGCCATAAGTATTAACAGCAGTGGTCGTAGTAACCTAGTTGTTATGGTCGCGGACTAACGACCGGTGGTTTTTGTTGAGCCTTCATTTAAAGATCCATCGTGCCGCCGGGACTGATACATATAAAGTATGTCGAGGTTCAAGCGTGGTGTAGAAGTCATGAGAGGGAGATGCCGGGTCAGGTGCCATCTTCGTCACTTGACCGAAGCTAAAAATTACGATATACATCGCGGCACTAGTGTTGCTTCTAGTGCGACGTTAATAAATCCTATCACTCAATCGATAATCACAATCGTAGAAGTGGCACATATTTAATTGAAACAACAAAAAATCATATTAATATATTTATAAGCATCTCAACTATATATAATTGCTTCATTTGTAATTATTCTTTTGAATGGTGATTATGTCAGTTTCTTATATTTTGTTTTTGTCCTGGTCAACTTTCGCTTATGAAGTACATAATGTACATTTTGAATTGAACTTAAAAATTAAATGAATGTTCCAATACTGTTCAAGTGTTCCAGATTCAATCTTCTTAAAACTGTCTAGACATATAAAGCTACTTATTTTAAACGACGCATTTTCAATTAATTTTCCCGAATGATCATTGTAACTAAGGATATAACTTTTAATATATATATATATATATATATATATATATATATATATATATATTGCGAGATACGTTTAAAATTTTTGTTGATTTCAGACACGGAAACATGATGCATTTTAAATATCTATGAAACCCGTTTTCATTTATGTTGCATATCATAATAAAATAATAAAGTATTTTGAAACACGTTAAATTTATTTCAAATTAGAAATTATTAATTTCTTGGGCTGTTTCTCAATCTTAACAAATTGCATAAGATGGTCGATTTCAATCTTACATCAATTGTAATTTTTGCGATTAAAATTGTCTTGCTTTGGCAAATTTAATTAAAATGACTTCGAAAAAATATTACAAATGTTTTATTTTTGTTTTTGTTTTTTTTTCTGAAAGTTTATACACCTGATGTTTAATAATACTTAAATATTATGTATTGTTTCACCTCATCGATATCGCCATACTCATCAATTTCTTATATTTTCGTGTTTATTTATACATATCATTTACTTTTCGTTAAAATTCGTCTATGTGATTCCTGAGAATTCTTTTTGAATATTTAAGTTAGAAATTATCTGAGAGATTCATTAATAATATTCCACGGCTTTATTATGCAATTTATAGTTATACCTTAGTGGTTGTGTTTTTATCAAACCAAATTTACTAATTTCTTTATATGTAATCTAAATAACACCGATCTAAAAAAATGAGGATTGTTTTGATGTATCTTCATCCGAGAAAGATTAAATCATTGTGTAGATTCTTCTATATAATGAAAAATAATTTTAATTAATGTCAAAGATTCTGGATATAAAATAATGATATATATTAATTTTCTTCTGCTTCTATTATAATGGTTATCTCTAGCAAAACTGTAACTATCTAGTATTCTATCGTTTACCGATATTTGTAAGTGGTGAATAATTGCTCAGTAAGATTAAACTTTGCATTTTGCTGTTGTGGCACTTTTAAATCACCAATAATTTTCTACCTCCAATCAAGCATGCAGTGATACAAATTCAAAGCAAATAATTGACAAAATCAATAGGTTCTAGAGATACATTACTCGAAACAAATCCGGGCTCTTTTGAAATGATTAAACAGATAATTTCTTGTTTAAAGAAATATAATTCAAATTCCATATTTAAAATCTTTTTCTTAGAATTACGTATATATATATATATATGATGGTAATGATCATAGTTCGTGTTCTTGGAAAGATGTTATTTAATGGCTTTCTTTACCTTATGGAATTTGTATTTAATATTACCTTATGGAATGTTATTTAATATTGAAGTATATGATTATAATAAAACAATAATTGATGGTTTTGAAAAAATTAAATTTTGTTTTATTTGTTTTTACTTTAACTATCGAAGCAAATAAGGAGATGAAAGAGGATCATATATTTTACCTTTATATTGTTAAGTATTGTAAAAAATGTGGAAAATAACTTAAAATTATATACATTTTTTTCTATAATGAGATTTGTAAAGTTTAATTAGATCAATTCTGCTTAATGATGTTACTCGAGAATAGTTCTCTACTTTCCTGTAAATAAATCTCGTGAGTTTGAGAATCATACGAAAGAGGGGATTTGAAAGAGTACGTTTGATCTCTCTTTCACCGAACTTATATAATTGATACTCTATAGATTTAAGTTTTTGTTGCATCAAAACATCTGCAAATTCATTCAAATAATTTTATAAATTCAGAGTTATCTTAAAAGTTACCGTCGTTCATGTGTTTCAGATTATTTGAGCAGATATGGTAAAAAATATAAGTTGTCTAAGTAGCCAATATGTACATTTTTGCATAAAATAGTTTACTGCATTCCACTCTATTTATTCCATGTAATTAACTTCTAAAAATACTCATCTTGAAAAGTAACTTTGTTGATAAAAGATTCAGTTATTACATTACCGTAGATTAAAAAACATATTTCATGGTTAAAAGTAATACTTCATAAAAAATGTTTTTTTAGATAGACTCCCTTTAAAATAAGTATATTAACTCGTGTACGAAATTCTGCACAATTCATCTAATCCGAAATACGCAAAATATTATTTTAGAGTTATTATGCTTTAAAAACTAGAAATTTTATTTTTAAGCATCAAAAGTTAGAGATTTAATTACACAAAGCTAAAGTGTTTGAGATTATATCAAATGAAAGATTTTGATAATTTTATTGTATTAATAATATAAATTCCCAGAATTTGATAAGTATATATTAAATTCCAATACATGAATATTATATAATTTAGGAGGAATTATAAATAATGCATTTTTGATGCTTTTAATACGTTTAAAATTTCAATTTAGTTTAGTAGAACAGAAACATTGTTCCATAGTGTGCAAAATGTAGAAACGCAAGCGAATTATGTACATTACATATTAACAAAAATGCTTATAATTTAAAATTCTTACTATACATAAGGGAAGAAACATGAATTTAGGTCTTCAGCTTTATAATGTACCATTTTTTTCCGAATTTTCATAAGAAATTCAGCGTTCAAAAATTTTATAGGTCATCGATATCTTTTAATACACATGTACGACCAAAATCTAAAGCAAAATGTCAAACATCCATGTTTATTTAAATAATTTTCAAATTTTAATTGATAATGTTTCTAAATTATTTCTAAACAATAAATGAGACTCTAATAAGTGATTTGAAACTATTTTTTTTTTAAAAATATAGAAATGTTACCTTTATATGTAAATGTTTTATATATTTGTTTGTAAAAGTTGATGTTTCTGCTTTTCAATTTATTCTACTATATATTTTTTCTGAATAAAGACTGGCCGATGACTTTAATTTTTAGAACAAATGTCACCACTTTGTGGACCTTTATAAGAATTTTTTTCCCTTTGAAAATTCGAACTGCCCAGGTGGCTTTATTCCCAAGACAATCTTGTCTTTCATCCTGTGGAAAGACATAAAGAAAAAAGAAACTTCTTGGAAATTCTTTGTTTCTCGTTGTTCATAAAGCAAGTCTAGAAACAATTTTTGAGTTTTATTTTTGTCAAAATAAACATTTCTAGAAATGACAAGTCAATTATCATAATAAAATAATAGAGGGTATTCCTGAATAAATCATAGCAATAAATATAACAATAAATTTAATATTAAACATAAGTGATTAAATTTAAAATGAATGCATAATTCTAAAACAAATGCTTAAGGGCTAAATTGTCAAGTTAGTTTTCTGTAACTTAACTGTAAACTTTTGTGATATCTTACTAATTAATAATATGTTAAGCAAGACTAAATTAATATCCCGATTATGATAACAGAAAATTTTAATTAACCTTATATCAACTTACTTTTCTGTTCTTTTATAAGTTTGAGAGGTTAAAACTGTGGTTTTAATATGCTTACATCGAAAGAACAAAAGCAAAATTTGATAATATTATATTTTTCAGAAATATTATTTTGATAATAACTTCCAACCGTAAATATCTTTATATAGATTTATATGCATGAATTGATAATCTATATGCATAAATTGATAATGCTTATGTTTATAAAATAAATTAAAAAGTTAATGCTGATAAGAAAATAATGATGCGTATTTATTCATGTAAATAAATATTTATACATTTTTTCAAATTCATTATCTTTCAAAAACATCCAAAATATCATTGAGCTATAAGAATTTTCATACGATTCGGTCTATGGAGTGAAAATTCGAGAGATATAAAGTTTGATTTATTTTTAATAACACTGAATAAAAAGTAATAGCACCAATTCTATGGTACTCTATCTTTTAACTATAATATATTGTTTCAATTACTTGGTTTTACATTTTAATAAAATATTAATGTGTTGTTTTTATATAACCTGATTCCTGACCTATTCGTTTGCAAATTAATTTGCTTAGCGACGATTAAAAATTATATGTATAATATATGTACTTTTATGAAAATAAACAATGTGATGACATAAATTTTTAAACATATGTAATATGAGATATCAATATATATAGTGCTTCATAAATCACAAATAAAGTATGAATCTGAAATTATTTTGCTGAACTATTTTAAATTTCATATATGTATGTATCTTATGAATCAGAGGCATTCTTTACCAAGTAGTTTCATATTCGTAGGCATCTTATTAAAAAGAAACTTTCTTGACCAGTTCGTTATTTTGTGTACAATCCCTTCTTGCTAAATATTAAGCAAATACTTATTAAGTAAGCTATAATATTACAAAAATCTTTACATACGTAGTAACTAAAATATGTTATAATTAAATATTTTGTCTGCTAAATAGTAGTGGGATACATGGATAGAGACAGAGAAATTTATCTATAAAAAAGAATATTGATGCATTTTTAATTCTCGTCTAACTATTCTAGTCTCTGTATAAATCAGAATATAACTAAAAAAAACATCTTGAAATATTTAAGTATATGTTGTAAAATGATATTAAATTTTCATTTATCTCAAACTTAATCACTAAGAAATCATTTCTGACCTATCATTTGAAATTCTACATTTAAGCGTCACCAATCGGAAAAATATTAAAATTTTATGTTTTGCGAATCTGAAGTACAATAATTTGCTTTAATTTTGTCATAGCGCTTTTTACTAATATGGTATCACAAATGTACACATTTTATTAATTTTGAAGTAGCAATTAAAATTGAAAGTATCTTCAAAGGAATTAATTAAAATGTTATCTGCTAAAATATTCTCTGTTTTTTTGTTTTAAAAAATAAAAAAATACTATATATTATATTATTACTGTTCCAGTAAAAAAAAAAAAAACATTACAAAAAGCACCGTAAATGTTTTCAAGAATACTGCAAGATATTTTTTCAGCCATTTATGTTCAAATGACATTCAATAATTAAATATTCAAAAAATTACATTACATTTTGTTAACTTTAAAAAATTCCAAATCATATTCCTTTAATTTTAATATAATGTCTTATACTTTTCTCTAAAAAACTTCTACCTTATTAAGGTAAGTTTTTAAACAGCTTGGTTTTTGATAAATAAATATTTTATTTCACCATATATATATATATATATATATATATATATATATACATAACAAGAAAAAACGACGCACCAAGAAGGTGATGCCGGATGGTAATGAAATTTCCTATGCAAAGACATTTTAGACAGAACATGCAAATGTTTAAAATTTGGTGCCCAATGAATGAATAGCTGGAGCTACAGCGCATCAGAAACTGCGCACTCAGAAAGTGTATATAAGAAGCGATTCTCAATCTGATGGTCAAATTTTCCATTGCATTGTGATTTAGGATACCTTTCAACGGTTGAAAATATGCCTCACAGTAGGATTCGTGTTCATTGCGAGCAACTGTCAGAGTTTGAAAGAGGTCGTATCACTGGATTGAAAGAGGCAGGTTGAGCAAATCGGAGAAACTCTAGTTATAAGGGTTGAAGCGAAGCGGCGATTAGAAGATGTTAGCAAGAAGGGGTAGACAATGGCAGATTTCCCCGTCAAGATGGTAGCTGTGGACCTAGAACTACAGCAGATCGGGCGGACAGAGTCATTGTCAGATCAGCTGTCACAGTTCCTGATTCAGCGTTATCAGCCATTGGACGGGCGATCCACCCAATAGTGTTAACCATGACCATACACAGACGCCAGATAAGGCAAATTCTACGCTCGTCTCTCTCTTATAATTTATCCTTGTTTTTCTTTTGTTATATATATAATCTATAACAAAAAGAAATGATTGTCTGATGGAAACAAAAATTGGAGGAAAGAAAATTATGAACATAATAGAAAAAGTTTAATATTTCAGAAAAAATGAATGATTTATTTCATAGTTACTATGTAACGAGCTCAGTGAGGTGTTGACCCTCTTCTAACATGGATGCAACCTGTCACACGACGTGGCATAAAGTAATAACGCTGCCTGATGGTCTCATCTGTTATTGTTCACCAAATTTGTTCCAATTGTCGGGGTAGATCATTAACATTCCATGGTAGATGCAGAAACTTCCGTATCATATCGTAGACATGCTCGGTTGGAGAGAGATCGGACTGGTTACGGAAGTGTTTAACAAGCCGTAAAAAAGTTCAAAGCAACACGTGTTGTATGTAGTCTGGCACTTTCTTGCTGAAAAATAAGGCTAGGGTACTGCAAAAGGAACCTAGCAAAGCAGGTTTAATAATGTCGTCGACTTACTGCTGAGCTTTAAGTGTGCTTCTAGTGACGACCATAGGGGACCGGCTATCAAGTGAAATGGCATTTCTGACCATAACTCTTGTTTCAGGACCTGTGTGGCGTGCAATAGCGAAAGCCGGATCAGCACATTGCCCTGGGGGTATCCAGACTCGACTGCGATGATCTTCAAGACATAGTTGGAAACTAGATTCGTAAAAAAACACTATACGTTTCCAGTCAGCAGCATCCCAACCTGATCGAGCCAAGCACCACTGAAATCTGGCTCAAGAGTATGCAGGTGTGAAGAGCAGGTGAAGTAGCGCTCGGTATGAGTGTAAATTTTGCTCTATCACTCGTCTGCGAATGTTCATAGTGGACACTTGTGTGTGGGTTGGCCTTCTGATGGTTCATAACAATGAAACAGGTGCTGTGACAAGTCATCCGACAATCACTCTGTCCTCCCGATCTGTTGTGGCCCTAGGTCGACCGCTACCATCATTACGCTGAAATCTACCATTATCCACTTATTCTTGACAGCATCTTTTAATCGCCGCAATGCTTCGACTCATATGACGAGCAATTCTCCGATTTGATCAACCTGCCATTTTCAGTCCAATGATACGATATCTTTCAAACTCTGACAGTTGCTCGCAATGAGTACACCTACTGAATGCGCAGTTCCGATGCACTGTAGCTCCCGCTGTTAATTCACTGGATACCAACTTTTCAGTGTTTGCATGTTCGGTCCAAATGTTTTTGCTTTCGGAATTCCTTTGTAGTCGGACAAATACTTTTGTGCGACGTTTTTTTTTGTTACGTAGTGCATAGAAATGTATTCTCACCATATTTTCTATTCTCACCAAGTTTCACAGAGCTGATGATTTATTGAAAATCTGTTTCTCACAACCATCTCCTGATATGTCAAAGTTGCCTGGCAAATCATCTCCACCGCTTAGCAATCTTTTCAAATCCTGGTTACCTTCTGAATAATTTGGCAACTAAAATGAATAGAGAACAACTACAGTCAATGAGGACTCAAAATCGGCGCTTTACTGGCATGTGAATATATATATTATATATATATATATATATACAAAATTAAAAACACAAAAAATGAAAAACACAAATTACATTATATAAAAAATAACTATATAACTATCTGAAAATATTCCCGACGAAATAAATATTATTAACAGATAGCAGAACAGATACTTAAAATATATTTAAAACAAATTATTATGTGTGCGAATCAGATAAAAACACTTATACACATTCTAAAAAAGTAAAACGTAAAAACGAAATCCAAACTTTATTAACAAACCTGAAACTTTATAAGGAAAAGCCAAGGAAAAGGAAAGCACCATGTAATAATAATGGAAATACATTTATTGATACAGTTCCATGCTTTGGAATGGAATAATGTGTGTAAATGCATAAATTAAATTAAAAAGGAATGGTGTCAGGAAATAAGAATGAACGCTTTACTTTTAAATGAGAAAATGGGAAAAATTAGGAAATTAAACTATTATTATGAGAATCTAATATACAAAATGCAAATCTTGAACGTCGAACACGCCAGTGTATAAATATGTGTGGGCAGAAGAAGTCAAAAAAAGAATTATAAAGGCAAGTGAGAAAATCTGTATTTCTTTCGGTAGCGCATTTCTCCGAATTTCTTGGTGTTTTTTTGCAGCAATCACTTAAATTAAAATTCAAACAGTAAGACTGAGTAACCAACAACAATTCGATGATAGAATAAGGTGGCAAATTGTGGATAGGCTAGAAGCAGGCCAATCTCAAATACCGATTTGCAGAGAATTCGATTTAACGCCCAGTGTTGTGTCCATATTATGAAAATAGTTTAAGGTTACCGTATCTGTATATGGAAAAGCTAGGCAAGGTCGTCCACGAGGCATGCAGACCAAAGAAGATCGCCATTTTTCCATTATAGTGAGACGTATCAGGGATGCTACAACTTCTCTGGTCCCTCATGAGTTGTATGCTGCCTCAGGGACTCGAGTTTCAAGGGTGATTGTTTCCAGAAGTCTTCATGAATTAGGGCTGTTTGCAAGAAGACCTGTTGCTTGCTTCCGGCTCAATTCCGCGAATAGTAGAGACCACATTTATTAGTGCTGAGTTCATTGAGATTGGAGCATGAATCACTGGGAGACCGTTCTCTTCACTGATGAGTCCTGGTTCAGACTAACCAATGATTCTCCCCTTACTTCTATATGTATAGAACAAGGGACCAGCTATCTAACCTTCAATATCCGAAAAATCAACCATTGCGGCACGGAGGATTGATGTTCTGGCCAGGCATAATTTTTGATAGCCGCACACACCTCCATGTCTTCAAAAGAAGCACTGTAATTGCTGAGAGGTATAGATATGAGGTCTTGGAGCCTTATGTTCCCTGTTTCAGGGGTGCAGTTGGTTCTGATTCCCTTTAAATGGATGACAAAAGCGAGGCCACATACAGCACACCTGATTGACGAATTTCTGGAAAGTAAGAATGTCCGCTGTATTGATTTGCGAGCCAGATCTTCAGACCATAATTCTGTAAAGCACGCATATGATACTCTGGGGAGGGCAATTGCATTTTTAATCACCTCCGATAACCACCCAAGACCTGAAAATTGCGTTGCAGAGCGAGTGGGATCAATTGCCACAGGAACATACAAACTCCTTCATTTTCAGCATAAAATTACGTTACGAGGCCTGTATATCAGTAATAGGGGACCATACCCCCTACTAACCCATTTTTTAGTTTTATTTTGCAAATGCAGTTTCATACCTTGCGACTCCTTTGAACGTTACGTACGATCACGCGTGTGTATTATAACTATTGAATGGTTATATTTTTTTATTATATCAACCCTGTGTACAAAGCATATATCATTAAAATCTGTCCAGTAGTTTTAAATAATAATTTTCTTACTTTTGAAAACCAGTATATATATATATATATATATATATATAAACAAGGGGTGTTTCAATGGAACAATACAAACAACTTAACCGATAACATATTTCCCTTTACAGCTTTGGGAAAATCTCAGCGTGACATCTAGAGATGCGAATGAAGTTTCTGGTGGGGATCGTAGCATACGAGAGAACTCGCATGTGCAGGAGAAGACAGAGGCGTGAAGATAAAGAGCGTTGAAGAATTGACTCGGCAGTGCGTGTAAGGACATGAAAGCGTTCACATTGCGAAATTCGACGATTGAGAAGCAGAGGGACGTTATACGATTTTTGATAGCGGGTATGAAACTAAGTGCTATTCATTGCCGAATGGTGAATATATACAGTTAAAACTCTTGTGTATTACAAATCAGTGATAAAATAAAGTGACCGTTCTCGTGCATGCTGAGAGATTTTGGTTGATTACCCAAGATCAGACCAGGCAAACACAGTCATCACGGCTGATCTCATCGACAAAGTGGATGACCAAGTGAGATATGATCAGTGAGTGAAATTAAAATGTTGGCTGTAATGGTGGATGTTAGCGTTGAAACAGTATTGACAATTTTTAAAGACAAGTTGAGTTATCGGAGCGTGTGAGCGTAATTGTTTCTGAAGCAGCTCACCGACCAGCAAAAGGAATAGTACTTCATCATCTGTTTCAGTATCATGAAAACCATACTTTCCTGCATTGAATTGTCATAGTTGATAGAACTGGGGCCATCCCTCGGAGACAGAAGCAAAGCAGGAAAGCCTGCAATAGAAGCATGCTTAGTCACCTCCACGTAAGATGTTCAAAGTCGTGTCGTCAGCAGTTAAGATGTTGCTCATCCTATTTTTCGATTTCCAAGGTACGCTACTTGTAAGAGTCCTCGAGTACAGAAGAACCATGAACTCCGATTTTTATTCTGTGAGATATTTTGAAGCCTACGCATGTCCATTTTGGACAAAAAGACAGTGACTTCACCCAGAAGATGTAGCTCTGTTCGATCATAACGCGAGTCCATTCGTCTTCACTATCACAAACATGAACATCAGCCAAGTTCAAATGGGTGCAGCTTGACCATCCCACTTACAGGCTGGACATGTCGCCCTGCTATTTCCACGAGTTTGGTACCCTGAAAAAGTATCGGATAGGGATGCGCTTCCACACGGACGACTAACAGAAGGACGCTGTGAAGGACTGGTTCTATTCATGGCGACAGGAATTCTAGGGAACAAGGAATCCTTCGGCTCGTTAATCAATGGGATCGTTGTGTTCATGCCAATGGTGTATTTTTTGAATAAAGTTTTAATTTATAACCACAGTGTCGTTTTGGAACCTTATCATTTGATACTCATTTATATGAAAATATTATATATATATATATATATATGTATATATTATATCTATCTATCTATATTAGTGGTCTCCGAACTATTTTGATCGTGGAACTCCAAAATTTGTTGCCAATGATCGCGAAACCCTGAATATTTTTTAATTAACGAGTTTTCAAAATTAATATATGATTTTAAATAAAACAAGTATTATTTTGGTATTTCAGATTTTATTGAATTAAGCAAAACTCAAAAAAAAAAAATCAATTCATCCTAAAAATAATTAATAAAAATACAAAACATACACTAAAATAAATGAAAATCTTTCTTTAATCAAATAAATTGGTCTCGTGGAACGCTAGGATTCCACGGAATCCATTTTGGGAACCTCTGATCTATATATATGTGTTTGCTTGCGTGTATATATGTTTGTGTGTGTAATTGTTATTGTTACTAGTTATACACTTAAATATATATGTACAAATAATTCAAAATAATTTAAAATTCATCTCAAAAATAAAAACCAAAATTAAATTAAATTAATATTAAAACTAATAAAAATTACAATTATGACACAAATTTAAAATAAATGAATTGCAAACTCAAACAAATTCACTAAATATAATTTTTTTTTTGAAAATTAAATCATCCAAAGTATTGTTATATATATATATATATATATATATATATATATATATATATATATCTGAAAATATTGTATTAACCTTTAAACATCGGCGGTACATATGTCGTACCAAAAATTTTTTTGTCTCTGGCTTCGGCTCTGGTACAACGTCTGTACCAAGCTATCTATAGACAGTTCTTTCCCCCTTTTTTTCCAGCAGATCCTTTTACAACTTTCCCTTGCCCTTTTTACGACTTTGCTTCTATTGTCCGTAATTGGGTGGGGATATTTTTCGCCAACGTTATCAGTTGTGTGCGAATTCCTTATCATTGGCGACCTTTAGAAACAACCAAATTCGAAAAAAATACTCAATTAGATGACTTTATGCAGTCTATGATAGATAGAATTTTCTTTTCTCTTGTTCTTTCTTCGAATTTTTAAAATGAATCTGAAATTGCTCGCTGAAATAGAAATTGAGAATTTGAGGAAAGATTTAGATGAAGAAAATTTTGTGGATAAACACCCCAAAAAATCTTATGGTGACTTTGTTGAATGAGAAAAAGAAAAATTATCCACTTCGATGCAAAAAATTGTGGCAGATTACCACAAACACGTGGAATATGTTGATTTAGGAGACCGCAGGGCATCCACCTATACTTTTGGTAAGCAAACTAGGAAATTGACAAAAAATTATTCTTTAGCCTCATCGATATTGTTGTGTTTCTGATATTCAAGTCGTGCCAAACTAAGTTAAAAACTCAGTTTAAAAGATTTTAGAATGAATTTAATAACATCTCTGATATGAAAATTAAATCATAAAATTGCAGAGCCTTCAGTAATAAAAAAATGAAGACAAATGATAGTAAATTTTCTCTTAGGCCAATTGACGAAAAGAAAAGAAGAAATTTCACATATTGTGCAGAAAAGAATATACAAAAAAAAAAGAACTACTATTATCTATAAGGCATGCAATGTGGCTCTTTGTATTTACCAAACTGTTAGCAAAAGATTAAAACTGATACATTTTTAATAAAAAGAAAATAAAAAAAAAAATAAAAAAAAAAGGCTCTTTTAAGAGCCAAAAATTTTAAAAATTAGAATTCACTTTACATTTTTAAAACAGACATTTCAAAAGCATTGTTACAAGAACTTTTCAATTTAAGATATAAGTTTCATTTAAAAATAAAAAAAATTAATACTTTTTTTTTTCTTTAAGATTAAAGATTCATAGAAATATTTGATATAAAAAAGTGTTTCATAATACTTTCAATAGAATTCATGAATTAACTGAAGGTTTTGCCTTAATTTGACGTACTTAAGATTTACTCAGCAGCTTTGAAACGTGTTCAATTAAGTTAAAAATTATTTTTTAAATCTCACTTTTGATAATATTTAATCACAAAAGGGCCACGGTAGCTGACGAGTGAGGTCGCAAACTCGTAGATTGAGTTGTGAGTTCGAATCTTGTTCAATCGAAACCGGCTGTTCAGCCTGTCTAGTTTCTAAATCCTGATGTTGGTGTGGTGTGGAAGTTTGGTGAGTGGATGCTGCCCTCATTGCTTGACCATCGTTAAAATTTATGAAGTCCGTCACCAGTAACCTTCCTATTGCTTCAAAATCAGATGTTATTAAAATGTCAAATCAAAATATTTGGAGTATATTGAATAATTGTGCATTAAAAGGATGTTAATTTAAAAAATAAAATGTTTAATAATAATGTTAAAAATATTGTTCTTAACTTTTTCCTTCTTTTTTATATTTCGTCGAATAATTTTGAAAACATGAGGCATTACTTTAATTACATGGGTTCAATATTGCAATTAAGTAGGTAAGTAGCAATATGACCACAGATAAAGTCTGCACACTAAGCGATGTGATTACACACCTATATGTATATATTGTATATATATAAGCAAGCACCGAATAAATTATTCTAGAAAATATCTTAGTAGTATGGTATAGGTGTCGCTTTCTTTGTTATTTGTTTTGTTTGAAAATGTTAATTTACGCAATACACGACTCTAAGTTATGATAAATATGCATTCGAAAGTTTGTAAGTCACTCAATTAATAATGGGAACCAGGAATTCAGAAAAAATCATTATGATATGATACGGCGCCAAATATTAGGATCTTTCTTTCTCGTCAATGCTTACTGACTAAAAATCAGTAACCCTTACTATCTCCCCTTTGTAACTAGAAAACTAACCTTACCACATGTCGTGAACTCGAACTTAACAGAGGGGGAAAGAAAAATTTTCCTCAATCTTAAAAGTGCCGACTGGAAAGGATATTTTGACTTAGAATCGGCCGAGTTCTAAAGGTTAAAGAATATTCAAGGATATATATTAAAGATATAAGTAACTAAAATTTTATAAAATGAAACAATGAAATTAAAAGAAATTAGAATAAAGTTCAAAATAACAAAAAGATCACCAGGATTTACGAACATATCTTTAGAAAAAGGAATTTAAAAATCAAAGCCGTACAGGTAATAAAGTAATTCTAAAATTGGTCCAGGACTTGAGAATAATTAATAACGTATTTGAATTATTTCTGTTCCGATCATCCCATTTCAAAAATTAATGGTATAAAACCAAATAAAAGCAGATATCCCAATTAAAAATGTAATACTAACAGAGAAATAAAAGAAAGTCATTAAAATTCATTTATACCTAATTAAAGTAATCCAACGAAACAATCTATATTTATATGTACATTTTATTAAATAATTTTAACTTGAACAGAGTTATAAAATATACAAGAATCGCATGTACTGTTCTTAAAAAAAATTTCAAATTTGGCAAGAATGCATGTTGCATAAAATGTTTTTAACCTCTGAACTACATATAAGGATTGATCAATTTTATGGAAAAGAATAATATTTGCTTATATACTGACATATCATAATTATTAAAATAATTAATAAAGGTTTACACAAAAAAATAATAAAAATGTATTAAAAGTTTTTTATAACCATAAGTAAATGCTCTCTCATATAATTATAAGATTCAAAAACTTAATGTTAAAAATGATTCTGAATATAAGATACTATCTGTTGGAAATATTTTAATTGAAAACCTTTTATAAGTAAAACTAACTGAACTACGATTTAAATTATAAAAATATAAATATATTACGGATAATAAGTACTTTTAAAATTACATAATTGTATATATATATATATACATATGCAATAATACAGATATATAGTATACAAACTGCTTTAGAATTTAAAGGAGCAAGCATAAAATCAAGAAAACCTTATAAGACAGCCACACATAAAATGAATTGCTCACAAGTTGAAAAATGCAATACAGAAATTAAGATGCATAAAAATTGTATGGGATATTCAAATTTTTGATATGATGTAAAGAATATGAAAATGTGCTGAAGGGGTATCAATATAGTTACATGTAAATAGACAAAAGAAAAAGTATTGTTTTGAAATGATACAAGATGCGTGATATGCTAGAATAATTAAGATTTCGGCACACATGTTTTTCGTATATGCGATGCAGTTATCTATAAGGCATCAAAGAATGCTGTCTCACTCCTGAAAAAGTTCAATCTCCATGTTTCAGACAGTGAAATGGGACATACATCTCTCAACAATGAGTTCTAAACATGCTGGATTGAATTTCGATCAGGATACCATGGTGGTCATTCCAAAATACCTAATCTAATTCAAAATATAATTAAAATGTTCACAAATTTTAACAGTTAGCTCTGTGTTTTCAACATTTAACATCCAAGTCGCATCTTTTTACTTTTATTAATTACAAAGAGTTTTAAAATAAGTAAGTAAGTACTCATATATAAAATTTCTTCACACCACTGAGCAAGGACTGCAAATTTTTGGACACTTTCTAGCATATTATAAAAATATGATTCAATATTTTAAGCAGGAAAAACGAAGGCTATTGTTCATGTGACCTCATAGCACGTACACGTTTTTGGATGGCTTTGACGGGATTTTGTTTTAATCTCTAAAGTAGAGCCAGTTTCCTAAAGAAATACACATGACATCACACGCTACAGAGAAGAAAAAAATGTAATATTAAAATGAAAATATATTTTCCAAAACGTTTAGCAACGACCTCATCAAAACCAGCAGACGGAATTTTTTTTTGCGCATTACAGTTTCTTAAAGAATTTTTTCTTTGAAAAGGTAAGAAAAGAAAACTTCCCCTATTTCCTTCTACTTGGTTTTTGTGTTCTAGTAGAAAATAATTTCAAAGGTAAAGACTTTTAAAATTATATTTCCCTGTGATTTATTTTATTACGATGACGCTTTTATGTGATAGCTTCTTTCGCGTAATTTTTAAACGACTTTTTCTACGAAATGGGGACATTAGCTTTGAAATGAACTGAATTACAATGTATTATTAAGGTAGTTTTTGCGAGTTGCATTCTGCTACTAAAAATAAGCTGACTTTGAGAGAGTTTCAGCTTTTTTTTACTCACAGAAAACCTATTTTTCCCCTGCAGATAGAGCTGTTACATATTGTTTATAAAGTCATTTTACCGAATCATCATACAATTTCAGTTCTTATATGGATTTTAATAAATATGACAGTTATTTTAATTTCTCTAAGCTCTCTTTGTACGGGAGGAAGAACCTTTTTTTTAATGCATGTAACATATGAAAGGAAACGGTTCTATTTATTTCTAGTAAATATTCAGTTTTTTACTGTTTGTGTATTTTATAAATAACTTATTCAAATGTATAATTTTTTAACTCTATTTTAAATGATATTTAAATATAAATTGCATATTAAAACAACGTAACATACGAAAACAGTTTTTTTTTCTTAGCCACATTTGTTATTAAGTATTTTCATTTCTCTTGACTCTGAAATATCTGATGTAATCTATTTTTATAACCCACAAACTTATGAAACTTTAAATTTAAATTATAAAAAAGGAATAAATCGAATGAAAATGTGAAATTCTTGTTTAAATTTAAGATTCTAGCAATAGTATTTTTAAAATAAAATTGAAAATAACTTTTGTGCCTTAAATTTAAAGAACAATTATATACCTCTTTGGTTATTTACTCATCTTTCATGAATTAACCTTTCAAATACATTGAAAAAATCAAATCAAATGCATTTGATTACACTTAAACTCTACTTATAATTAATACATATTAATTGAAAATGGTAATGACATGCATGTGCTATAATGTTTACCTTTAATCAGTCACATTCTGTGGATAGAATGCTTTTGTAGGGATGAGTATTTTATGTATTATAAAATTTAGGAAAAAATAGAAATAAAACTTTTTTATGGATTTCTTTGATACCAAAATTAGTTACAAATACTATGAAATGACTTGTTACTGAATATCTTTAACTTTCCAATCATGATTGATAATCCTATATATGACATTATTCCTTTTTTACATTTGTTTACGTTTTATTTGTGACATAATTTTTAATGTCTTAACACAATTCCCATAATAATTATCTTCTTACTTATCAATATCGGTAACAAAAATTCATTGCAAAATATTTGAAGAAGCTGTTCTCAGATCTTTGATACGTACGCTTCGCCATAACACGTGTCCATTATTTTTCAGTGCTGCCACCGAATCAATGGTGGCCTAACGAATAAAAACAAAATATAGTACTATACTTAAGTATGTAATGTACAGAGTTACTGGAAACATTTCGAGTTAAAATTTGCATTTCACCAATATTTCTATATCTATAGAGTAAATATTGTTTTGTAGGCAATTGTATAGATTTACAAGATTTTAATACATGCAAATTACATTAACGTGCTTGAGGTATTTTATGCATGTTTAGTTGTTAGAAAATATTATTTGTATTATATTGATTTTTTTTTGTATTTCGCAGATAATGACATTTAATTCATATGTAATCTATAGTTCTTAAGATGAGTTTAATTTCTAAACACTGCCACTACTGAAATTTACGAATTCTTGTTAAGGATTGTAAAGTTTAAATCAGATGAAAAAAAATCTGTTGATTTATTTTTCTTCTTTAATTATATGACAAGATTACTTTATTTATAATTATTAATAAAAAGGAATACAGGGTTTTATTCCTTACTCATCTTATTGTAATTTTACATCGATATGGAATATTGTATTAATAGATTTCTAAAGTTTTTTATAACAAAATATTAATGAAGAAAATCTTTGAATTTAGTTTATGTATATATATTATAATCTCATTGAAAACTTTGTTGCTCACTGCTTAATTTATTTATCGCTATGATATCTCTCAAATGTAATTATACTCTATTTTATCTGAACACAAAGGTATTGAAGAAGAATTTCATTAAAGCTTTTCTTTCAAACTACTTGAAACAAACCTTCTCATGCACTTCTTTTTAGTTTTTTTCAATGAAATTGACAAAAATGACATTTTGAATTTTAGTTCATCGTGTTGCCTATTGTTCATTTGAGAAATCATCAAATTTAATATTATCTAGTTATTCTGTGACGTATCTATTAAGATTTAGAATTTAGCACATACTATATTTAGAATTAGGTGATATACCAAGGAGTGAATAATCAAGGTTCAGAGAAACGTTCATTGAGTTGTCCAAACAAAACATATACTTTTAAAAATAAATCAAGAAAAAAATTGTTAATATATTTTCCATTGCATATGTATATATATATATATATTCATATTGTAATAATCTAAATTACTATTCAAAATATACATTAAAAGGTTTTTTCACATCAAAGTTCTGTGTTGTTCTTTCTCTAATTTCAATTTTTGGAATTTCTATTTATTCATTCTATTTATTCATATATATATATATATGTAATGATTTAACTTTTAATTCAATAATTACCCTAAATAATAAGTTAACTTTCTATTCTATCTCATTCCCTAATACAAAAGTAAAGAGTTCATTCTTATTTCCTGATCCCCTTCCAAAAGTATCCTATAATTTATTACATCACGCGCTCTTGAAAAGGATTAATTCTGCTTAAACTAATTATAAATCTATCAAAAACAATCCCTTTTTAATTCCCTACCTATTATATTTCCCTGGAATCCCCTTATTCTTACCACGTGCTTATGACGTTTGATGGGAATTTTCCCTAGTATATAAGCAAAAACGCAACGAAAAACGTTCTCTCTTTCATACTGCGCTTGCTCTTTTTCATACAATTGTTCTGTTCTTACCTAAATGATGTAACCAAATACCTAATGAAAATGGTCTCTCTCTCACAGCTTTAAATAAAAGTGAAAATTCAATACGCCTCGACTGTATTTGATATTATGTTGCATTACGAAAGTCGATAGGAATAATGGTTACATATATATATATATATATATATCTGTGTGTGCTGGTGTGTTTAGAAAATCCCACTTTAAATTTAAAAATCATGGCTGAAAAATATATGTAATATAGAAATATTGACTTATGATGAGAATATCATTAGGTCTTTTTCCTATTTAGAAATTGAGTTCCTAATGGAATTCTTTAGAAAATTTAAAAATGAAATAGAACTGTAAATACACTAGTTTAAATCTAGAACAACATTAAATTACGCAAACAATGTTAAAATGTTTAGTAATACTTGTCATATCTGGATACGAGTTTACTTAATCAGTATTCTTCTGTTAATGTTTTGAATATATTTATACTTACAAAGAAAAGTGTCCACTTAAAATAACTTCACAATAGATGGCTTATTTTGAATAAATAAGCTTCTTTCACATATAAGAAAAATCATTGACATTATATCGATTTATTAAAATGATATGCTTGTCATGGATGAGACACAACCTTAGTTCGGAAAGTTTTTAACAATGAAGAGTTACCCTAGAAAGTAATAAATAAAATAATTAAATTATTTATATCATCAATCGTGATGGAAGAATATCATCATCAACCTCTGAAGCACGGATGGGTGCAGTGAGCCAAAGATGGATTTGAAGCACTGTTTCAGCTGAACGCTTTACAGGAAATATTTTCTAGAATATAGAGGTATGTTTTAACATGGATGATGCCATGTTGTACACATTATTCAGAAAAACCTAACAAATATATACAAAATAGCTTCTTTTATCGTCTCTTTTAGAAATCCTGATTAACCTTTTCTATTTTTTACTCTCTTCTTCAAAAAGATTCTGAAAAGGATTTTGATAAAAATGGTCGAGAAATGATTATGATTGAATGGTATATATAACTCTCATATAAAACAAAACATGTTCTTAATGAAGGATTGTCAAATGCAGGATAACTGTTTCTAATAGGTGGTCGCAATTAATACTGCAAGTATCATTAGAATTAAACATTTTAAAAAATAAATGTATCATGTATAAAAAGAGAGAAAAATTATTAAAATTAAAAATAATTTACAATACATTCTTGTTTTAATTTTTAATGGGTATTGTTAACAGAAGTAAATATGTTATCATTTAAATGCTTTTGTTTTGAAAGTGGATATTTTTTAAAGCTCTAATTATAGGGATTTTTTTAAAATTAAATTTTTTAAATTTTCAAACAATATTTTTTCGCTATCTGTATCACTAAATACTATCCATTAAAATACATGTGACATTAATAGAACAACCAGTCCTTTTTATTAAAATATATTCAAAAATAAGCTTCCTTTCTTTTAAGAATGAATTGTAGTTAATTCCTACAAGTGATTATCAATCAAAATTTACATTTGCTTAATGAGTGAAGCTTCCAGCGAAACAGTTTCTTACATATTACAACATAAGACAATTAATGTATATATATATATCATGAATAATACCTAATAGTTATATTATAACTGTAATACTTCAGTTGTTTTTCTTTAAATATTATTCGAATTGCTCCTTTGTCAATTAAAAATACTTTCAAAGAAATATGTTCGATGTATTTTAAATAAGGTGTAAATGGAAATACACCAACTGTACAAAATAAAACGAAATCAACAATATTGAGGTATATAAATGCTTAAGATTTTTGTTCATTATCAGGCACATTAATAACAAAGTTTTTTAATACAAACTAACATTGGTTAATCTGTAAAACAAAGTTCTTTTTTTCATAATAAATAGATTGTGATTCATTTCACAGGGTTTAATCAAAGTCTATGGGGCCAACAATATTCGGGAAGTCGTAAACAATGCTATATGAAGCAATTATTTCTTCTCTGTCCCATTCCACATAATTCAATAGATTTTTGTGAGAAGGAAACATTATTAATGGTGAATGCAAAAAGGCTTTCTGCATTGTCAAAAACAAAATTCCTTATATGTTCCCTTATTTGCCTACAAATAGTAGTTTGGATGTCTATATAGTGAAGATAATACCCAGGAGCATATTTGTTGTACTAGGAGTGCCTTGAAGGTATCTCTCTTAACTGTTGATTTTAAAATTTAATTTTCTTATAGGTTTCAATAAAGGTTGTAGAAGTATTTGGACCTGGTAGAATATATATATTATGTGTGTGTGTGTGTGTGTGTGTGTGTATATATATATACCGAGTGTCCATAATTAAACGATCCTACTTCAAAATTGTCTACAGACGAAACTATTGTTCAGAAAGTTGTAAAATTCTGTGTACAACATAAAGAAGGGATGTGAATTTGTTTGAGCGAATAAAAAAAATTAGTTCAAAATTTCGCCACTAGAGAGCGTTTTTAATGGAGATTATATTTAGTATGTATTAATACTTAACATACATTTATAACAGCTTACAAATTTTGTTACAACAATAAAAGTTCAACATGATGACCATCATTTTCAGCTACTATTTGAAATCGTAAGATAGCATGTTCCACCGTTGACATCAGTGTTCTAGGAAATGTTAAGAACATGTCGTGAAATACTGTCATTGAGATTAGGTAAAGTTCTTGGTTGATCACAACTTACCAGCTGTTTTAAGTAGCCCCAAAGCCAAAAATTGCATGGATTGTGGTCAGGCGATCGGGGAGGCCACAGATGACGAAATTGGCGGCTGATCACACGTTCTTCTGTGAAGTGATGTTTGAGAACGTCCTTAACACAACGTGTAATGTGTGGAGGAGCTCCATCTTGCATAAAAATTATGCGTGAAAGGCACTAACTTGCTTGCAGATTCGGAATAATTTTATTCCGTAATAACGATGCATATCGCTGTCCAGTGATAGAACATGTTACTGGACCTCCAGCACCTATTTCCTCGAACAAATAGGGGCCAAGAATAAAAGACGCGGAAAACCCACATAACACCGTTACTTTTGGTGAGTGTAGCGGAATTTGTAAGGTGAAATGCGGATTGTTTGTTTCCCAAATTTGGCAGTTGTGAGTATTCACCGAACCGTCCAAATAAAAGTGTGCTTCGTCTGTCCAGAGGATATTCCAAGGCCATTTTGGATCAACTTCCAAACGAGCAAGAAACTACAGTGAGAACAGATGTCGAGTCTCGAAATCATGTGGAAGCAATTCCTGCACAAGTTGAAGCTTGTATGGATAGTAAGGGAGGATGTTTCTTCTGGACAGTTGAACGAGGCAGATCCAATGCTTCTGCCACACGGCGAACACTTGTACTAGCCTGCACGTTGGATGTTTTGTCCTCTTCCACCTGAAGCGCAACTTTCTCTATTGCTTCCGCAGAAACAGGTTTTCTTCCTCTTCCAGAACGAACATTCAACGATCCTGTTTCTTCAAATTTGGTTACCATTAATCGAAGATTTGTAGCAGTCAATGGACCTTTTCGCATCCCCTTTAAGGTCCGAAATTTCCGTAGAGCAAATATTGTGGAATTATCGTTTTGATAGAATAATTTTACTAACAACGCTCGATCTGGTAAACGTAATGACATTCTGTTTAGCAATACCGAGCACACTGAAAATAAACTAATCTCTTGTGAAAGTTTATTGCTTTTATAACAGTTGCCGTGGGACGTCGAAAAAATTTGCATATTTTCGTCTTCTTTCGTGTAAATCCTTTGAAAATTAGTCATCGAAGAAGTTTAATTAAAGTTTGCAGTTCATTTTAGAGATTGTGTTTAAACCATTTTGAAAACACTCAGGACAGTTAATTGAGGAAATAAAATCATTAAAAATTTTAAAATTAATTACTATGTTATGATCATTATTTTCTAAATTATCAATTGGTTTTGAATTTGATTGAAATTTTGTTTCACTTACTGTTGTTGAAACACATCTATCAGTGTTGTTCTCATCCACATTCTTGGTGTATCGGTTTCCTTTAAACTTATGTTTTCGGACAGAACTTCGATTTTTCTTATTAGCCATGACTTTTAACAAAATACTAATGCTAATTAATAAAGTGAAAAATATCCACAGAAAATAAGGTTAATCGAAATAAATTACAAGTTTGGAAAACAGTACTGTCACAGATCAAGTTTAAGTTTTGTAAACACAATATTGTTGCCAAACTTTTTAAAGAAATTGGGTGTTGCCATACAGTCTTAAAAGCACAAATTACTTGTATTATTTTCTTGAAACGATATAAACACTGTATTTCCAAAAAATAGCTGCTTAAACAATATTTTAACACATTTTTGACAGGTCTCAGATCATTTAAATACCCACTTCCGCCCCTTTAAATGCATACTTCCGTTACTGGTATTTTTATTAAATCTAGCATAACTTCGCCTCTAGGTAACGTAGAAACAAAAGAAAACCTGTATTGTAAAGGTAAATGATTTCTCTACTCAAAATAATAAAAAACAAAAAATGTGTATTTTGACCGAAAATGGCCATTTCAACGTGTTCGGATACCTTAATCGAAGATTTGTAGCAGTCAATGGACCTTTTCGCAATCCCCTTTAAAGTCCAAAATATCTGTAGAGCAACTATTACGGAATTACCGTTTTGATAGAATAACTTTACTAACAACGCTCAATCTGGTAAACGTAATGACATTCTGATTAGCAATACTGAGCACATTGAAAATAAACTAATCTCCCGTGAAAGTTTATTGCTTTTATAACAGTTGCTGTGTGACGTCGAAAAATATTGCATATTTTCTTCTTCCTTCGTATAAATCCTTTGAAAATTAGTCATCGAAGAAGCTTAATTAAATTTTGCAGTTCATTTTAGAGACTGTGCTTTTTAATGAATATCAGTTATTGTGTTACCGTGTTCTGTGGATAAAAAAGCGATGAAATACTAATAGAAAATCGGTAATAAATGTGGCCTTCATTCAAAAGCGCCCTCTAGTGGTGAAATTTTGAACTATTTTTTTTATTCGCTCAAACAAATTCCCATCCTTTCCTTATGTCGTACACAGAATTTTACAACTTTCTGAACAATAGTTTCGTCTGTAGACAATTTTGAATTAGGATCATTTAATTATGGACACCCGGTATATATATTCATGACTAATTTGGACAACATGAAATAATTTCTAATTTAAAGAAACCCTCAAAAGACGAGCACAAATGCTTTTTATTAAGTAATAAATATTATCGTAATTTTTTATATTTATGAATTATTTGATCAATTTAGCTATTTACTACTTAAAATACATATGCTTGTTTCAAAACAAATTTAACCTTCGCAACAAAACATGTAGCTATAAAAAGGAGAACTTACCTAAAATACAAACTCTGGAAATTGAATTTATTTTCTTATTAATTTCTTATTAATCATCTTATTAATTTCATTCTGGTTATGATATAGAAAAAATCATACCAATATACACATGTACTGTTCATAAACATATTGACAACGTTTTAACAAATTCTTCGAAAGGAAGCAATTAAGTCTATAACATCGCCTTGAATGTAATTGGCCACTTAACAAATTTAATGCTCAGTTGCGAAATTCACTGTTGGAAGCCAAACAGCAAGATAAATCATTCAGCGATTATTACACTTTAGAGGATGCCTAATCTAGCCTCAGGAGGTTTAAGTTAATGTTACCAATTCGCAATATAACGACACTCTTGTTAATAAAGATGGTTGCTTCGGTATACAGTTAGAAAGAATATCTGAATGAGTTTCCACGAAAATATTCTAGAACTTAATTCCATTTTAGGCCAAATAGCCATGCCGTTTATTTTACAGAAGTATTTACAAATCTAGATACGAATTAGTTATTCAGTATCATGATTTCGATTAAGCGTTTTAAGAACAATTATCTGAATTCATGTATAAACTAATATATTGGTTTTGTAAAATAACTTAATAATAACTATATTATTCCTTTCAGTTCACTTTCATACCAATAGCCTTAATCTTTATCACATTCTACAAAAGCTGAAACATATTACATATTATTATATCTTAAGAAGATGTAAAATTTTAAATGGGAATCCATGAAAATAAAATCTAAGTAACTGTAAAATTAGAAATGATGTATTAACTTTAAATTATTGTCGTTTTCAAATTTCTGAAGCAAAGCGTAATGAATTTGAATGAAAAATAATGAATTAAAAGTATTTTTAATTGGCTTACAGAACTAAAACTTATTTCAAATTATATGACTGAAATATGATAAAATTGATTACGTATGTTAAGAGTCAAATTGATTTAAATTGAAGCTTCATTGAGGTGCCTAAACATATTAAATGGCTTCATTTGGAGGAATGGAAATAGAAAACAAAATTGGTAAAAGTTTTAAATTCAAAAAATAGTTACTTCATGAAATTTTCCTCTATAGTACATACCAAAATCTTATTCGATAAATAATCATAATTTTTAAAGATCTCCTATTTATAGTATAATGGATTTCATAATATGTAATTCAGTTTAAATCGTAAGTATAAAAGAGACTCAGTTGAATCAATTACAATTAATTCTCTTTTTTTGTGATTTGTGTTTTCTCTTAATGAGCTGAATATTTTGGATGTAAAATATACCTAATAGTAACGGTACAATGATTGTAAAATTCAATTACTTGAGTGTTGAGTCTAATTGGTTTAACTATTTTTGAATCTTAGTATGTACTTCAGGATATACTACTGTATCAATCTTTAGATTAATTAATATTATTTTTATAATAGTTTTTTAAATAATTATAATATCTGTTATCCCGACAAGGGAATAAGTTTTATTTTAATGTATACACATGAAAGATATTTTTTTATGACACTTAAGAAACTTTTAATAAACCTTCATTTCTGTTATCTTAAGATTTTAAATATATATTTGTTTATGCTTTCTCCCGATATTTCAGTAAGTTAAAGTACATTATAAAAGAGGGAGAGAGAGAGATTATTTAAGCAATATAGAGAGAGAGAATAAAAATAAATAATTAAATATGTCTGATATGTATCTTTAGAAAAATGCTGTCCATATTATTTTGTAAGTAACTATATCAAATTCTTTATATCATGAAGGCAATGCAATTTGATTTATTCTTGAAATATCTTTCCATTTGAGAAATATCTTATTCAAAGACTAAGAACTACGACTTTTACAGAGGAGTTCGAAACAGATGTATTTTTGTGATTTGAAAGAAAAAACCAAAAGAGAGATCTAATAAAACAATGGATAAAAATAAAAATATAGAAATACGGTGAATTCTAAGTCAAACAGATATCTCACCAAATTATCTTACTAATCAAATTATGATGGGAATACAGGTTTCACAGTACTTTTGAGTTTTGCCATTTTCTTAAATTTGTTTCTTCTTTTCCTTACCTGGACTTTTTGTTTATTTCTCGCATTCACTTAAAAAGGCAAAAAAAAAAAAAAAATAGATGTAATGAAATAGTAAAAACTTTTTATATAATTCAAAAATATTATTCAAGTCTGCATTTTAATAAAGCTGTAATGTGAAATATTTAATTTTTTTTATCTCCTTGTCGTAAGAGCTCTCTACTAATTCAAATTGTAAGGATTAATCTTTCACTGAAACGGAGTTACATGTGTGCTTCTTCGGGGAACTACATTTATTTCTCACTAAAAATAATATAAAATATTTGAGAAAGAAAGTCAAGAAAGAAAAAAATTCCGTTTCCTGTCCGAGAATTTCAATTCAAAAACGAGAAAAAAAGGAAAAGTATACGTAGGAATGCGTTGATTTTAATTAGATTTTTACAATTCACTCGCATATTACAAGTTTCTTAAATTATTCTTAGAGTTTGGTGATATTTCTTCGTTTACTATCATTTCCGTGTGAATTCTGAGATATCTTATGTACGAGAAGAATCGAATATATATTTTTTTTAAATCACTTCTTTCCGAGTGTTGAACTTCCAGCTTCAAAATTAAATTTCAAATGGGTATAATTTTATTTATTTTCTTTCATTTTCTGTGTTTGTAGTAATAACATATTAATTTACATTAATGTTTTTCATAAGAAACATTATATAAATAAATATAAGAAAGGAGAATATATATATATATATATATATCTTTTATATGAAATACATGTATGTTCCAAAATTTTAAGTTATGATTGAATATGATGACGAATATTACATTAAAATCATTTGAAAATACTAAAACTCTTTTGTTGCGTGAAGGATTTATTTGTTATTGACATCAAATGATGTTTTGAATCTTTTAATTTTATTACGAGAATTTAATTAAATCACGTCAAGTATACATTTTATACATTTTTTGAGTTAATACAATAAAAAAACATTATTAACGAAATCTTATGAATTAAAGCAAATTGTATTATTATTTATTTTACAATTTTTTTTCATTTTTACTGATAGTACATGTTGAAACTTTCAAAACGCAATTTTCAAGTTGATTACGCAAGACTTCATATTACTATTTTTTATTCTTCATTATTGGAAAAATTTATTCTCGAACATTTGATTTTAATTCCATATATAAAATTTCCATATTAAACTTTAAAATTTTTGTTGAAACAAAGATTTTAAAAAGCTTTTTATACAAATTGAAACATGTTATATAAATAAGTTATTTAAAAATACGAAATCTTGCTTTTATTTTTAAGCTACATTAAGTAAATTTAAAATGACTCTTTTATTATAATGATATATTTTTAATTATTTCTTACCAAAATACGACACGATTAGTAGAATCATAAGAAACTAACATTATGGAAACATTTTCCACAACATATTTTGAAAAAAATGAAAACATTCATTCACTAACAATTATGTAGACTATTCGTTAGGACGTATTTATTAATTCAAACCAATCATAATCAAACTTTAATTTACAATTCCATATACTTTGAATCTTACGTAAAGCTCACGCATTTTAATAACCATCAATTTTTAAACTCATCAATATTAATTCTATATATTTAAAGTAATGATTAATTCATCAAATAAATATGTTGTATTTGACCCTTCGTAATTTATTAGTAACATACTCAAATAATGTTCCTGTAACGCATCTCAAAATTGTATAGAACGGTATTTTTAGGTAACAATTAGTGTAAAGGTGTTGGAGAAATAAATTAATATTAGGTCTACCGGAAAGTTCTGTCCTTTTCTGTAGATATTCATCAGTCATTTATTAGCTCATTGTGTACTTCAAAGTCGTCTTAAAACATTTTAAGGATAAAGTAACTTGTTTACTCTTAAATAATTAAAACTGAAATTTTTTTTTGCAATTTTAGGTTAAATAGCCAGACGAATACCATAAGAGGTTCATATTGGACATTATATGCTTTTTGAGTTTCCCAAGAATTATAACGCAAACGGATGCTACCAAAAACAATTGCGATGTTTATCCAAACGCATTAGGCGTTCATAAATACAAAAGGCAATTTTCTATGCTTAAATCCGATAATTTCGATCTTCTCAACTCGTACCAATTAGGTAGACTAACAACTTTAGACAGTGACATGTTGAGGTTGGAAGTGGAAACTAATCCGCGTCAGACAGTCAAAAAACAGTCAAACTTTCTTAACCAACCTTTTTCGACCATCCAAGAACATTTAAGGAGGATTGATATAAGTAAAACCGGTGTTTAAGTTCCACATAATCTGTCCGAAGAAAACAAAGAAAAACGATTCACCATATGCAACTTATTGTTTCAGAGGTACAGTTCAGAAACCTTTTTTGATCGCTTGATCACTGGAGATGAAAAATGGGTCCTGTATGAAACTCCAAAAAGCAAATGGTAGTAGCTCTCTCCAAATGAATCACCAAGAATTACAACTTAGGTGCTTTTCTATGTTTGGTGGAGTATTCACCAGGTCATTCATTTTGAAGTGTTAAAACCTGCATGCAGACCTTTCTTTGAAAAATTGTAACAAGTAAATCAATTTTTAATTGAAAAGTACCCAATTATTCTCAACAGAAAAGGTATTTTTCGGCAACATGATAATAAAAGACCGCATGCACAAATGAATCCTGGAAAAAAGTTAATTAAATGGGATGAGAGGTATTGCCTCACCCACCATACTCGCCCAATATTGCGGTATCAGAATTCCATTTATTCAGATCACTACAACATTTTCCATGTGGCAAAAAATTTGAAATTCAAATGATATCCAAAATACCATCTCCAGCTATTTGCTCAAAAACCAATTGATTTTTATTGATCCAGGATTGAAAATGTGCTCACTAGATGATAAAAGGATGTTGATGTTGAGGGGGATAACATCACTGATTACAAATAAAAAATGGTAAAAATGTATCTGTTGAATTTAATGTAGAAGAATGGACAGAACATTCCAGTTGACCTAATACATGAAGCTTATAATGTTATGAATATAAAATCTAAATAGTTAAGTTTGTTCGCATTAATTGAGTAAAATAAAAATGGATTATAAATAAATATGGTGTCCAAAAAGCATTTCGAAATTTATAACTATTGGAACTACAAGTTCTGAAAATGAAAATTTCCGTATTCCAATCATTTTTCCTAATCTGGTATGTGATATAATTGAAGATGTTTTTCTAATTTCTGAATTAATACCTATTGAAAAATATTGAAGTCACTTCAAGTGATATGATATTTAACTTTGAGAATAAAAGAAAATATGAAAGAAATACAGTAGTTTGAAAACTCTTTACAACATTTAAACATATTAAAAATTAATGCGTAGCTATAAGGAGTTCATATGAAAATATTATAACAATATTTCATCAGAATTGAATAAAGTATAATAGAAAGATTATTTGACAAGAACGGAAAAAATGACATGAAATAAACCAATCATTTGCCGAAACATACATTACATAAACTAAACATTTTCATAACTTATGTCTTTTGCTATCATATGAGAACTCTAAGAATTGCTTCTTAATTTTAAAATGATCAAAATATTTTCAAGTTAAAATAGTTTTAAACATTTTGAATATATTTAACTATTCACATTGTTATTAAGAAACCAGCGTGTTTTGTAGATCGAAACATTTCATTTCAAATGCCTCAGTACTTGTTCACCTTCTTATTGGTTCAGTTTCTGTTATATATATATAATCAATGAATTCTTATTAGATTTTTCTTATGGTAATCTTTATTAAACATATAAATATTTTGACTGAAACCAAGTAAAAAAATTAGATGCGTTTAACTTTAGTTGCATGCTGAAGTTTAGTTGTACGTTAAAAAAATTTTAAATGCGTATTTAATTATTCTTTTGATTATTCTCAAAAGGTTAATACTCTTTCTTCTGTAGAAAACCATTACGTTTATATTTATGGAAGTATGAGAAAATATAGTATGTTTAAAGAAAGCAAATAATAATAATAATATTCATATAAATACCGAAACAAAACTTATTAGACTGTGAAACAAAATATTTACATACATAAATCAAATTTTTAAATAAAATATAAAGATTGTATATTTTAAAACTATAATGGTTAATTTCATAGAGATTAAAGAACAATTACATTATAAAATTTCCAGTTATAAATAATTTTCACTCAGTTAAATGGCTTGAAATTATTTTTTACAGAAGTATCAGTTATTTATAGAAATGTTTTTAGTAGGTATTTATTATTTCTTGACACATATTCTACGTATAAGAGAATGCCTATTATACTTTTATATGGAAACATTGTTCTTGATTATCTTATTTTACTTCTTTTGCAACAATGTTTCAAAAATAAAGCAAAAAAAAAAAATAATAATAAATCGCTGAAACAGAACATTTTTTTTTATCCTGAAACATAGTACCAACAGATAATGAAGCATAGAACGGACATTACCAAAAACAAAATACAGTTAAGAAACGAAAATAAAATCCCGATATCGTTTTCTCCAGTGAGGGAAAAAAGATCGTTATCGTATTTTTTTCTCCTTTATACTTCTTTTTTTTATAAAAAAAAAAACTTACATTCTGTTGATATTTTATATGTGTTTGAATTGTATGATAAATTCAGCCAAGATTTCTAGTTCGACATCTCCGGATTTTATTAGTTCTAAAAATAAATGTGTTTGTTAAATATTTTCTTTTATCCTGTTCTACTTGAAATTGGAAAATAAACATTCAATGGACGAGCCTATCATATCAATACTTTCTAATTGCAATCAAACATTAATTCTTAAACTTCTTTTGTTGAAACATTTTTTTTTTGCTAACATAAATAAAATTCATTCATAGTTTTTGAAAATTTTAGATCTGTTTGCAAGAAGACTATTTTATTATACTATAACAATAATCAGGTGTCCTAACTTACCCAGATTTAGAATGTGTTACTATTCGCTTCCTAACAATGTAAGATTTATTTAATTTTTAAAGACATCATTTGAAATAAATTATTAGTAATTGGCCTCAACTACTCAATAACAAGTCTTGAACAAGAGTCACAATTAGGCCTTGAGGAAGATACTTGAAATAACCTTTTCCCCAACAATTTGATTTCCAGACATTATTATAATATTATGGAAATCGGTAAGAATACTGAAAGGTTACTAACTTATTTTAAATATTCTTTCAGTAATCCACTGTAACAATATTAAAAGAATAAATCTCTAACTATTCGCCAAAGATATTTCTATTACGAAGAGAAATATATATTACGAGCATTAGCTTCTCACGTTCGTTACATTAATTATAATTTCTCTGAATGCTGATATTGCTTACTTGTGTTTGGGAGGCTTTGTCACGCAGAGTCACCTTTAATCAAAACTTGATGAAGAAAGTTGTGATGTTCATGATCTAGGAACCTATATTAATTATTATATTTATGAGTTTAAATAATATTCAGAATTTTAATGTGAAAGAGTTTTCAAAAAATCAATTTTATTACGAAATATTCTTTTGTAAGTCCTTAATGTTCTTTAATGACTTAGAATTTTAAGTTCTGACCTCTTCTAACATTTAATAATTTAATTAAAGGAAATTTCAAGCTAAATTATGAAATTCCTATTCTATGTTACTCGAAAGCTATCAGAGATAGCAATATTTGGTCATTTAATTAAATTCTTAAGAACTGAAATAGAATTTATATAAATGTATTTTATGCTAATGGCCATTCCTTTATGTATTTACGTTTATTAATATCTGGTCCTTTGAACACTAATGATATGCTTTTCCCAAGGAAATCTGTAATTTTATATTGAATAAAGTATCATTTGGTTAATTTACTCTTATTTTTCATAAACTTTTATTTACATTTCGAAAGGGTATAAATGCCAAACCAATAGCGAAGCTTGTGTAAGGTACACATTTTTCGTTGTTAGTCTAAAATGAGTTAAACATGTTACAACCCTTCAAAATTCGATAATATCGATCTTTGAGGCAAAATGTAATTGATATTTAAGAAATTATTCAATTAATTACCTGCAATAATTTATATTTATATGCAGTTAGATATATTATGACACCTGCGAAAAATATGTTGTGCAATCTCAGTATATTAAATTATAAAAACTACATTAGTTTTTAGATCGCTTACTAAATTCTTATCTAAAAACAACATAGGTTATTTATTATTTAAAAAGCATAGAGAAAAGTTAAATAAATAATATATAATACAAAATTAAAATATAGAATTGAAAAAGAGGAATGTTAACAAATTCTAAGAAAATTGTCTGGAACATATTTCAGATGAAAAGCTATACTTCACTATTAATTTTCACAATACGTCACTATAACACAATATATTCACAATGAGGAGTCCTCAATTATATATATATATACATACTCATGGACAAAAAATTAGCGCACCAAGAAATAATTGAGGGATCGTAAGGAAACTTGGCATGAAGATACATGTCGGGGAGATATGCAAATGATTAGCAATGCAACGCGATTGCACATTACGTGTAGCCGGTAGAGGGCGTTTAACGTCATTCTCCTTGGAGTATAAAACAGGTAACCAAAGCTTGTTTGAGTGTGCTGAATCGTTTGCAAAGCAAGAGCTGAAATAGACATGCCATTACGCCGTTTTCAAAGTCAATATGAGCAGCTGTCGCAGTTTGAGAGGGGGAGAATCATCGGCATGAGGGAAGGTGGGGAGTCAGCTAGGCGTGTAGCTCGTCAATTAAGGCACCCCGATTGCGTTGTGAGGAGATATTGGGACCAGTGGATCCGAGAGATGTCATTTACACTAAGACCAGGCTCAGGATGCCCTCGACACACCAGTCGTCAAGAAGACCGCCACATCGTAAGAAATGCATGCGTACAGCCAACTGCTTCATCGGCCGCCATCCAGGCACAGGTATCACCTTCACTAGGGGCCTTTGTGTCTTCTCGAACCATACGAAGGCACCTGGCTGAAGAACATTTGGAATCGCCGCGCCCATTACGTGAGCTGCCCTTGACACCCACCCATCGACGCCTCCGTATGGAGTGAGGCCACGCAAGAGGAAACTGGACTGCAGCTGAATGGAACCAGGTCGTCTTTAGCTACGAATCCAGATTCAATCTCAGCAGTGATGACAATCGTGTTCGTGTGTGAATACCACGTGGTGAACGATCAATCCTGCCTTTGCTTTACAGTGACACACTGCTCCCACAGCTGGTGTAATGGTATGTGGTTCCATCGCCTACAATACACGGCCACCCCTAGTATTGATCCGCGGCACCATGACAGCCCAGCTGTATGTCCCTGACATCCGCAACCACATGTCTTGAAACTCATGCAACGGCTCCCAGAAGCCATTTTTCAACAAGACAGTGCTTGGCCTCCACGACAAGGGTGTCACAAGACTGTCTCCGCACTATTACTTCCTTTTCTAGGCCTACCCGATCCCCAGATTAGTCTCCAATCGAGCATATCTGGGATCATTTGAGACGGCGAATTGGACATCCCACGAGTTTGAACGAACTAGAGACAAGGTTACAGCAAATATAGAACGAAATGTCTCAAGACATCATACAGAACTTGTATGCCTCAATGCCAGATCGTATCGCATCGTGCATTCGCGCTATAGAGGGTTCATCAGGATATCAAATTCTCCGTTCTTTTGCCTTTTTCTCTGAAATAAATGATTCCTTTTCTTTGATTTTCTAATCATTTACTTATATCAAAGTAGTCATTACGTATGTAAAATTTCATTTCATTTTGACGACTCATTCTTGGTGCGCTAATTTTTTGTCCATGAGTGTATATTATCTTTATAAAACTTGATGCTACATTAGAAGCTATTTTTTTTTATGAAATTCTATCGAGAGAGAGAGAGAGGAACATTATGAAGCATCTTCAGAATCTAAGTTTAACAGTATTTCAAAGATAACACAAGTATAGCAGACGTCTAAAAGATTTGAAATGTGTAGATGCAAATTTTCTCCTTCTCTCGCTCTTAATCTGTATTTACTTATAGTAATTTATCAAAACATACATATATGCTACCACATATATAACTTTCGAATAATTTAAGTGCCAGCGGTAGCCTTGTAGTTATAGTCGTAAACTGATGGTAGCTGGTTTTCATCCAGTCATGGGTTTGAGTCTCGATCCCACTAAATATCCACCGTACATCCGGAGTGAGACACTAAGAATTTGTAGAGGTTCAAATTTCTTCCAAGGCGTGGTGTGGAAGTTTCAAGAGAAACGTGCTAGTTTAGGTGCCATCATCAACATTTGAACGATGTTCACACTTACGAGGTCAGTCACCAATAATGCTGGCATTGCTTCATGTGTGAGACTTTAATAAAACCGATCAATCAATTCAATAACACTTAGTAATATTTTTTATCATATTAAAATATTTTTCTAAAAATTACACACACGCACACATACATGCGTGCGCGCACACACACACACACGCACATATATATATATATATACAGTTAATGTTCGATTAAAACATTTAAAGTAATGTAATTTCTTATGAAAAAGAAAGGTTTTTTTAGATCTTAATTCAAAGACTAATAATAAGATTATTAGTAACATATACACTAGTGTTCAAAATTTGAGAATTTATATATTGGGTTGGAGGGAAAGTTCTGTCGTATTTTAAATAGGCAGGTGATTTTTCTTGTAAATAAAAAAACATCTGACTAGTGAGTCATTCGGATTTTTTTTTTGTTCTTTTAGCTGCTGTATAATATAAAAGGAGTCCTTTTTTTTTTACCGTTCATCATTTACTTGCGATATTTAAAGTGAAAAACGTGTCAGTAGATAAAGTGCATTTACGACACGGCATTTTGTATGAATTCCAAAAAGGAAGCAACGCATTGGCTGCATGTAAAAATTTATGTGCGGTATTTGGAAAAGATATTGTAAATGTTCGTACTTGTCAAAGATGGTTTAGCAAATTTCGTTCTGGGGATCTGAGACTCCAAGAAAGTGATCGATCTGGACGACCATCCAAGATCGATAATGATGTTTTGCGATCCAAGTTGGAAAATAATCCACATTTAACAAGTCGAGAAATTGCAGAAGAGTTTGGCATTTATCATACAACTGTTGGAGATCACATTAAATCTCTTGGGTTTGTGTTAAAGCAAAGTGTTTGGGTTCCACATGAATTAAAGGAAAAGAGTTTGTCTGATCGTGTAAGAATTTGTTCATGACATCTGATTAGACACAATGTGGAGCCATTTTTGGACAAGCTGGTTACTGGAGATGAAAAGTGGATTCTTTACGAGAATATTAAGAGAAAAAAATCTTACTGCAAACCAGGAACATCACCAGCAACAGTTCCAAAACCAAGTATCAAGTCAACGAAAAGTACTGCTTTGTTTGTGGTGGGATAGGAAAGGTCCAGTGTACTACGAGTTGCTGAAACAGGGAAAAACCATTAACGCGGATCTGTACTGCAATCAGCTGAATAAATTGAATGCAGCAATCAAAGAAAAAAGGCCAGCATTAGTGTCCAGAAAAGGAATAGTGTTCCACCACGGTAATGCTCGACCGCATACTGCAATGGTGACGCAACAAAAACTGAATGCGTTAGGATGGAAAGTCCTTAGTCACCCACCGTATTCACCTGACATTGAACTATCTGATTATTACCTGTTCAGATCTCTCCAAAATTATCTAACGGGAAAAAAATTCAAGTCTTTTGAAAGTGTTTCTAAGGCAGTTGCTGACTATTTTAACTCCAAGGACGAGAACTTCTACAAAACAGGAATTCACAGGTTACCTGAAAGATGGCAACAAGTTGTAACAAATAACGGAGCATATATAATTGATTAATATTAAACACATATTCTTATAAATTAATTCAAATATCTTCTTTAAAATACTACAGAACTTTCCCTCCAACCCAATATTTTGTTGATTTTCATGAAAAACATTGAACGAAATGTAATTATACTGCTTCGATACAAAGATGGAAACCTTGTATGTTAAACACGCTATCGTATTACATGATGTGTTCGAAGCAAGTCAAAAAACAGGATTTATAAGCGTGAATACTAAAATCTGCATTTGCTTTCGCTAGCATATTTCGCTGAATTTCTATGTGTTTCTTTGCAGCAATTATTTAATTTAAAATTCAAATATTAAAAATGAGTAACTACCACCGTTTAGATGATACAATGAGTGGTAAAGTGTAGGTACGCTAGAAGCAGTATCGTGTCAAATCCAGATTTGAAGAGAATTTGATTTAGTGCCTAGTGTCATATCCAGCTTAAAGAAATAGTTTCAGGGTACCGTATCTATTGAGAGAAAGCACAGGTAAGGTCATTGAAGAATCAAGACTTCCATTTGTTCATTATAGCTATGTAACAGGGATGCTACAGATTCTCACGTCTCTCATGAGTTATATGCGGACACTGGAACCCGAGCTTCAAGAGTGACTGTTTCCATAAGATTTCATGAGAGCCGTGTAGCCGGAGCTGATGCAAGTTAAATCTATCGAGGTCCAAAGTCCTCCCGTTGGCGTGGTGTAGATGTTAGGAGAGGAGGTACCAGCTCAGGTGTTGTCCTCGTCACTTGACCATGGTTCAAAATTACGAGGTCCATCTCCAATAGCCCTCGCGTTGCTTCTAGTGCGACTTCAATAAAAACTAAACAAAACTAAAGACTTAGTTACAGAGAACTATTTGCAAGAGGACCTGTTGTTTGGGTCCCTCTCAGATCTGCGAACAGGAGAATATGCTTAAAATGGTGCATAGTTCATAGAGATTGGAGCATGGCTCAATGGGCGAGCGTTCCCTTCATTGATCAGTCTCGGCTCAGTTTAACCAGAGACTATCGTTGTAATTTAATATGGAAAAAAGCAGGGACTCACTACCTACTCTTTAATGTCTGAAAAATTGACCCTTATGGCCGTGGAGGCTAGATGGTCTGTGCAGGCATCATATCGGACTGCAGCACACACTTCCATTTCTTTGAAAGTGGCATTGTGACTGCTGATAGATATAGGAATGTGGTCTTGGAGCCTTTTGTTTTTCTTTTCAAGAGTTCAGTTGGCCCCAATTTCCTTTTAATGGACATATAAAGCTCATCTAATCGACGAAAGTTTGAAAAATGAGGATATTCTTTGGATGAATTGGCCAGCCAGATCTCCAGAATTCAGTCCTATAGAGCATGCCTGGAATTCTCTGAGGAGGGTATTTGCAATTCGCACTCCCTTCCGAGATCCATCTAAGACCTGAAAACAGAGTTGCTGAAGGAGCGGGTGCAATTGCCACAGGAACTCATAAACTCCGTTACTTGCAACATAAAATCACGGTGCGAGGCCTGTATATCTGTAAGAGGGGACCATACCCCTCCCTTAACCCATTTTTTTTTATCTATTGTGCAACTGCTGTTTCATACCTTGCCACTCCGATGAATGATGCACTATCATGCTTGTATATTCTAATTGTTAAACGGTTTTTTTTATTATTGTATTAAACCTCTAAACAAACTAAATTTCATAAAAATTTGTCAGGTAGTTTTAGAAATAATAAGCCTTAATCAACTTTTCGGCAACCACTCAAGTCCCTGTATAAACACTTCTCCAATACCACATGATCTAAAAATATTCCCTGCATATAAATTCTAAGTCAGGTAAAATTTTCTCTCTTTCACTTAAGACATGAACATCTACACCGCGTTTCTGATATCCTCCAGTTTAAGATAGTTATTCACGAATGCGAAAGAACGTTGGTGGTTCTCCATTCATCAACATGTAGAATGGCTTGTCTCTCTTTCAAAAGTAATAAATAGACTTGATGATGATATTTTATCTCCATATATGTATATATATATATATATATATATATATATATATATATATATATATATAATTAGTATAAAAACAAGATAATATAAAATACAGATTATGAAAACTAAAACTTTCCAAAAATGATTTGGAACAAAAGGTAAAAAGAAATATTGAAAGGAAAACCATATAATTAAAATTATAACTGAAAATCAAATTAAAATTTTTATCAAATGTCGTAAGCTCTAATGAAAGCAAACCAAAAATTTACTTAAATACATCAAGAATTATATTAATTTAAACAGCCGGAAAAATAAATTATAATTTTATACTATTTAAGAACCAAACCACATTACAATCACAGAAAAAATCATTAATTTGGAGCAAAAATTGGAGGAATGTAATTAATATATTTCCATAGTTTGCAATGAAAGAATGTGGGTTTTATTGATCTTAATACTACACTTCATTGAGTTACATACTATCAAGATAATATAAAACCAAATCTTATGGAGAAATACTACAGTAAATTAAAATTCAAATAAAGAAAGAAGGTAAATAAAGGAAACTTATTCATTTACACATAAATAAACGATTGTGTTTCAAAAAGTACATGTATTGGAGGACAGTGACATCACTCAAGTAAATTGCAGTTATTTTATGCATGTTTCGACTTCATGCATGGAAACAATCAAAACGATAGGTTGCTTTTGGAAAATCTGCTCCCAACAAGGCAAGGAAAATCTCATCTGCCAGATAATTTATATTTTGAGGCACGAAAGGAGTGAGGATAACGGAAGCGAGTTATTTAGACATATACATCAGTCTGGTGAGTTATCATATTACGAGGGCGATCTCTTAGATTTTTTAAAGAATTATTGAATGTCCCTCGTATTTATGTAATCATATGTATTAATCTAAAATATTTTTATAATATAACTTAACAATAATCTTTACCTGCTTATAATATAACTTAACAAGAATCATAATAATTGTACCATATACGATTAGTGGCAGTTAAATAACGAGACTAACGAGGCAACAGAAGAGGTATGCTTGAACCAAACACCAGCAACTGATAGCCGCCTATTACCGCGAAGCCTTCTCTTTCGAATGCAGTGCCATTCGTTTCTGTCAATAAATCCACATAATCGAAACCTTCTTTCGCATTAGATTTATTTTTTTAACCGGAAAAGTGATTAGGGAGTAATTAATTGATATGATATTTCCCATCAAACTTGAAAAAGCCGTAACAGAAACTTATTTACTGATAAACTAATTTATTTACTGATGTCTATGTCAATGAGGTTTCTAGCAAAATATAATTTCCCGTTGTTAGATCGTCCTTATGATTCGCCGGAACTTAAGTCATGCGACATAAATCTGTTCCCTGAGGTGAAATCTGGATTAAAAGAGAAAAGATTCGAGCCTATTGAAGTTTTGAAATATAATATAGCGCACGTCCTAAATGAGCTGACAGAAAACTTCCAGCACTGTTTCAAATAATGGAAGATTTGGGGGGAGAATTGTAGATATTGAGAATGGGTGTACATTAAAGCTAATAAAAAGTAAATATGTGTGGCATGAAATGAGAAGTTTTACTGCATCAGTCCTGTTATTTAAGAGCCCATTACAGACAAACTGTAATTTAAATGAAATTCTTTACAAAATATATTACAAACGAGACAAAATCGAAAAGTAAAAAAATAATTAAAGTTAGGAAATAAAACTAACATATATTTCATTCAATTTTAACATTCTTTATTTACACCCTTTCTAATGTAAGGCACAGCTGCCGCCAAAGCTTAAAACGTGAAGCACAACATTAGTATCAGCCTGTATGAATCCTAATTAGGAATATTAAAATACTTCTAAATAGATCTAGATGAAATGATTTTTGTAAATAAAATTAAAAGTATTACAAATTAAAAATAAATAAATAAAATAAAATTGAATATAAATAAAAAATACCACACACTTATATATATATGTTATATATATATATATATATATATATATAATACATATATATATATAT
>BMAW01076762.1:0-43492 GCA_019974015.1 Nephila pilipes | reverse complement strand
AAAAAAAAATGTTTAAATGGTGTAGTGCATACTAAGACTTTAATGGAGTAATTTGAGAATTGCTCACGTAATTATTATGTAAATCATATCTATCAAAGTTTCAAGGAAAACTAGTTATTAGATCTTGCGTAACATGAAGATAAAAATAAAATTAATTTTTGACAAAACAATGTATGCATCAATCATTTTAAAATGTGTTAATTTGCATAACATTGTATCACCAATATCTGTTATCCAAGAGACACAGGTTTGGATAAAAAGCATTGCACAAACTTTAAATACAGCAAATAATTTCTAAAGTCATATTTTATGAAAGCATACTTAAAACTTAACTTCTTAATTCGAGAATGTTAATAAAATGTTTTAGGTATAGAAGACAAGAATATTCTTCTACTATTTTCTCCTTTAATAGTGATCATGGAACTTATTCGACTAAATGGCAATGCTTATATTTGTATAAAAAAATTCTTTTGTCTTCAGTTTTTGAACATATCTTGTGAAGAGTTACATTTATATACATTATTTGACGCATTAAAGCATTTTCATTGTTACAAAATGTCTTGTTTGACATCAATGGGCTCAGTCTATCAGACCCCCCATTTTTCAAGACAGATACCGGTAACAAAGACTTATGTGATCTGGAAATGCTAAGAGAGATTGGTGGCCGGACGAGTTACGTTGTTTGGATAAGGTAAAGGAAACGATTTGTCTTGCAGTGAAGGTTAAATTACATCTGGCCTTTAAAGGGTATACGACAACCGTTTTTTTTTTTTTTTTTTATATTGTATCTGGGAATCTGCTCCAATTATTAGAACTCTTTCAAAGAAATATAAATTTGAAGCACTTGTATGTAATTCCTAACTCTCTCAGTAGGAAAAAAAAATAATGGTTTCGGTAATTTAGTAAGATTATCGACGTGAAAAGAGTTGCAGAAAAATAGTGTGACAAAGAAAGGGTATTGCATGCTTAAGCAACATCCAAACATTGTATAAAATTTGTTTCAATTTATTCAAAGGAATATATAAAAACATAAGTTAGATTTCGCTACCGTGAAAGCAAATTAGAGTGAATATTAAAATTTCTCTTAGCAAATAATAAAACACACATTTATGACTTGTTCATTTTATTTATTGAGTAAAAAAATAAATATGATAAAATTCAATAATTTTTTGAAAAATGTTTAAAAATCAATTCATATGAAGTAAACCAATAAATACTTTTAAATAAAACTGATAAGCAAATTGGTTCAGAAACATCATTCGAGACATGTCATGTTGATTTAAATTTCATATATTAAACAATTTACTTAAATGTTTTATTTTTTTTATGAAAATCGAAGTAAAGAGTTGCAAAGACTTACGTGTTTCCTTCAAATAAATGAATAAACAAAATAAAAGAAAAATAAAAGAAAAAAGTAAAATATTTCTTATTATTCCAAGAAATAATAAATTTATCAGTTTTTAATTTTGAAAAAATTCTTTGTAACATAATAATTGTAATTCTACTTTTTGAGATTGCTGAACAAAAATTTTAGTTAATATTTTTTCTGTAATATCACTACTTCCTTCAAATGTTTTTTGAGAGCACAATTCTAAATTAATACTCATATACTTCTAAGATGAATATTTTAAGTTTATATTTTAGTGGAAATGAAACTGTGGAATGTAAATATAACTAATATAAATACAATAACAAGTAGAAAAAGAGGTGTAAATATTTTCTTTAAGAACCATTAATACAAGTGACCAATTTTTAATTCCTTAAATGTCTTGCGTAACCCTTAGCTATCTAATTTTTTTCTCAAATGTGTTTCATCAAATCAAATTGTTTTTTATGTCCTTACTTTTGTTTCATTATTTCCAATTTAGAACTCATAAGTGTTGAGTAAATTTTTCTTCTCAGAATTGTAGTTATAGCACTTTAATGAATTGATACGAAGTTAACTGTAACTGTTTCTTATAGAATTAGAAAGTTTGAGAAGATTTTATTACACCGTCGTGGTACGTATTGAGCAGTAGGTGGGATAATTCCTATAATTACTTGCTCATGAAGGATTAGTATATTAGTGGATACATTTAAAAGATAGACATAAATTCTTGTCAGTTAATATTGCATCTGATATATATATATATATATATACGTATAGTTTGGTTTAGATTAATGTTATAGTTTGGAAACACGGACAAATGAAGGGGATTCGGTTCTCTAAAAATGACCAAATCATAAGTTTTTAAAAATTCTTTTTTAACAATACTCATTGAATTATTATCTTTTGATTGATATACCACTTTATTGCATGATTATTATAGAAGAAGTGAAACAGAAACATATAAACAAGGATATTTTTGAATTCACCAAGCCTCTTTTATAGACATATCAATAATTTCAGCTAGTTCATTGAGAGTAATTAGTTGATATCTCGTGTTTTGTTCGTATTGGATTTTTTTGAAATAATTTTAAATATATTTTACATTTATAATTTAATAATTTGTGTTTCCACGCATCATATATTTCTCACAATTAGAACATTTTATGGAAATATCTAGAATACCATACCACAATTGATGGCAATGGTTGACCCCAATGTTGATCAGTTGGAAACGTTGTTAAGTGTGAAGTAAAGAATATTTTCTTTTATTTAAGCAATTTTCAACCCCCATTGACCTCGTATTGAAGACCTCTTCAGGAATTAGTAACGAATATAACGATTATAATTACTTACATCTTCTAAAAGAAGATAGCACCCTAGAGGGAAATTATAGATTGTATCCCTAATTTTAGTTCTATAATCTATCCCTATAAATAGTTGTCATTATTTCAGGACAAAATAATGAACAGCCGTAATGGTTTCAGGAAAAAAAATATTATTTAATATTTGATACGTTCCACAATACAAGAAAGGACACAAAACTTATATAAAAAACAGATTCACGAAAGTCTTCTAACCCAAAAAGAACATGTGTCACCATCTGGCTACCGTTTAATAGTACATGGAAGGTAGCGCTAAATTACGGTGTTACATTCCTCCTCCTACACTTCTGAAGGCCGTCTCGGCGAGGTGGTGTAATATCAGAAATGCCATTCTCTCCAGCAGTTCCTCTAAGAGTCAATGGTTGCTTTCGAGGTCTTCCTATTCTCCTTAGAGGCACTACATGAGATTGGGTCTCTGTGTTAGTGTTACTCAGAAAAGGCATTAAAGCTGATGCATGGTAAACACCTAACGGTTCATCAGGTTTATCACAACTGGCTACCACAAAGGTAATAGGGGATCTCAGGGATAGAACAATGTAGGGCCCGTCTTTCCTAGGCATCAAATTGGTCCTTCTATTTTGACTTGCTTTACTCAATGGGTGAAGCTTTACCGAAACGAGATCATTAGTTTTATAGATAGGACATGGCTTGAGTGATTTGTCTGCAAATATTTTTCGACGATCTTGACTCTTCTCAATATTTTCAATAATCTGTGAAATATATCCTTCTAAACACTTTGAATAGGGTGTGAATTCTGGTACAAAATTATCATTATGGACGACAGATTGAATATTAGTACTTACTTGATCCAAAGTTTATAATTCTCTGGCGAAGGTTAGGTACGCTACTGTGTGATCTGTGGTCTCACATTTTGCAGTGTTTATTACAAATTTTAAAGCTGGTATCTTTTCATTCCATAATGTATAGTTGTTAGCTACCTTCATTGCTAAGCGAGGTATCAAATCTCTATTTTTGCGTTCCACTGCATTTGCCTGAGGGTGATGTATAAGAATGAGACTTTGATTGATATTGAAAACATAACATAACTGTAGCATTACCGATCTAACAATTTGAACCCTATTGTCACTTAATAGACGACGAGGCAATCCATATCTTAGAAAAACTTCATTTAGAAGTGTTACCGCACATTTTTTTGCAGTAGCTTGCTTTAAAGGGAATAACTCTAGCCCTTTTGTTGTGCAAACCTCCACTATGAATACCCATTTCATATCTTCACTCGTTTCTCGTAGAGGACCAAAAAGGTCAATAGCTATACTTTCAAATCGTTGGGCTGAAATTGGAGTCTCCAACAGACCAACAGATTTCTGATTTATGGCTTTCATCAAATGCATTCTGCTGAACGCACGCGTGCGCGTTTCGCATATTCAGTAAAATACCTCCTCATACCATTCCAATAATATTTTGAGGATATTCTAGAATAGGCCCCATCAGCTCCATAATGCACCCCGGTGGGAGCATCAGGGTGTAATTTTAATATCTTCCCTCTGTCATTAGAAGGGACATCTAATTGAAGTTCTTTAGCTTCAGCATGTGTTGAATACCTTACGCCTTAGAGTACGCCTTAGTTCATAGCGTACCCTATTGCTGTCCAATTGGCAAAGTCAATTCCCTTGTTGGAATTTTCATAGCAATCAATAATCTTTTTTAATTTAAGATCCTTCGACTGTTCAGTCCTAAGTTCACTAGTACTCCTTGTAAGGAAATCAATAACTAGTTTTTAATTCACAATCTGTTTCTTTATCTTTAACTACAGGTCTGGAAAGCATTTCTGCAATAACAATGCATTTGCTTGGAAAATATTCAATCTTCAGATTGTAAGATTGTATATGAAGTGCCCATCGCGCTAGTCTTCCAGTGGGTGACGTTAAACTCTAAACCCACTTCAAAGGTTGGTGGTCTGATGCCACAATAATTTCTGCGCCTTCAATATAGCCTCTAAATTTGCTTAAGGACCAGACTACAGCCAAGGCTTTTCGCTCAATTGTTGAATAATTTTTTTCAGCAGAGCTTAGGAGTCTACTAGCATATTCTATTGGCTGTTCATCAGCTGTACTTTCTCCTTGTAGAAGAACTGCACCTAAGGTATAACTGCTAGCATCCGTTCGGATGATAAAAGGTTTGGTATCATTGACTTGTTACAGTACTGGAGGGGTTTTTAAACATTTTTAAACATAAAACATTTTTAACATTAAACCTGAAAGGCTTGTTGTTCATTTTCAATCCATGTCTAAGCAGTACTCTTTTTGTCAAGTTGCTAAAGGGTCTTGCAATATCTGAGAAATTCGGAATGGATTTTCTATACCAAGAACAGGTTTGTAAAAATGATTGTAACTGTTTAACATTTTTGGGATAAGGAATGATTTGTATTGATGTAGTTTTATCTTGATCCGCCTCTATTCCTTTTGAAAATCCATATTCCAAAATATTTCACACTGGAGCAGACAGACTTGTGACATTGGGCTATTCGCGTTTTCTCTTCACTAACCTTGGGGACTTTTAATTAAGATTGATTGTTTTGATAAACAACCTTTGCCCAACCACAAATGATACGTGAATATGTAGATAGAAAGCAGGTAGAAATGAAGTGAATTGGGAGAGTTAGGAAATATATAAACTCCGACTGAAAGTCGCAATAGAGAGGTTGAAGGAGAAGTTAAGAGAGGTTGAAGGAGGAGTTAAAAGAGGTTGAAGGAGGAATTGAAAGAGTTGGAAAGAGCGGTTGAAGTAGGTGATCAGATTAAAAGTGGAGTAATTCCAGAGATTTAGTTATTCCACTGTTCAACAATTGATCCAGAGTCTGAGTTGCAGTCGAGGAAGGAATAATGGTAAGAGTCTGTTAGATTATTATTGGTGGGTTGAGTTTAGGTAGTAAAATCCTTGCCCGGGAGAGCATTAATAATTATTGTTATATTAACTACAAGTTAATAAATTCCGTAATTATCGTTCTAGTGTCTCTTTGATTGACTAATTGAGTCTTAGTTTTTAATAATTGAGTTAGCTATGGCACAAGAGTCAGCCCGGAATGGGCAGGCGTTACAGACTTACATTTTTCTCTGTTAGCACATAGTTTAAATTTTTTTAAGCCTTTCTAAGACATTTCTTTAGTCTTCAATGTGCTTGCTGCTCAAAGGTTTCAGACAGTACAACAATATCATCTAAATATGCTAAATTGTTTACTTTGGATAATCCATTACGAAACTGGTACATAAGTCTCTGAAAGGTTGTTGGGGCATTGCGGAGTCCAAATGATAGTCTTTTGTACCTAAAGGTATCAAAAGGGCAGACGAATGCAGTCTTGTCTTGAAATGCTGAGTTGATTTCCACTTGATGATAACTAGATTTTAAGTCAAGTGTAGACATAAAAGCAGTAGATTTTGAATCATATAACAGGGGATCCATAACAAGAAATAGATATTTGTCAGGTATAGTAATCGCATTTAGCTTACGATAGTCTATACACAAATCTAACAGTTCCATTTGACTTGGAAATTAAACCTACTGGGGCTGCAAATGGTGACTCGCATTCCTATACAATATTGTTGGCCAACAGGTTATCAATTTATTTTTTTAAAGTTCTTTCCTGTTTGGAGATAGTCTGTAAGGAGCAGTTGAAACTGCTGGGTGGTCACCTGTGTGGATAAAATGTTTACAATTGGAGTTGGTTCTCCCTCTAGATTAAAAACATCTTTATTTTCATGAAGCAGAGCCATTAAGTCATTTTTTTCTTCTGCATCAATGTCCTGCTCTTCTTCTTCACGTAGATGGAGATCACTGGTTTCAGCAGGGTTGCTTTGTACTGGAACATCACTAGAAATTGAATTTGTGGGACAAGAACTATACTATTCATTTCGACAGGACTGTCGTTTGTAGGCGAGGGAATATCTTTTGCAAAAGATATTCTACAGTTTGGTTTAACCAAAATACCAATAGTTCTTAAGTATGTTCATTACAATTTCTGATGTCCTTTAAAATTCAATACCTAGTAGATTCCGGTTTCCCTTTGCATGTGGCAGAAAAATTAAATCAGTTTGAAAAGTTCGTCCACATATAGTAATTAACACTGTAGCTTTTTGAACAAGATGTGTGGATTATTGATTATCATCCAGACACATAGAAATATAAAGTTCTGTGAATTTTTGTCACGATTCTTTAAAAAGTTAAACATCAATTTTTCATCAAATGACTGGCTGGTTGCAGTGTCAGCACAAACTGTGCCTGTAGCTTCATAAACTTCAATATCGAGAGATAACACAAGTGAACATCTGTATGACATTAACAGAAGCACGATCTTGCTTTAATGAATATTTTGGACATTTCGTCTTTATAAATCCTGGATTGCCAAACCCATAACAAGAAATAGGTGGGTTACAAAGAGTGTTGTTGATATTTTGTGATTGCATGCAGCTAGGGTTAGCAAAAATATTATTATCGTGGTTTCTCGAAATATTCTTTTCCATTTTGGTGGAATGTTTTTTTCTAAATTCTTAATTATTTGTATTTCTAGGAAACCGAGGTTTGAATAACTCTTATGTTTTGTGGAAATTTGCTACTTGATTTATATTTTCATATAAGTCCAGCTTATCTACTAACAAAACAAGATCAGTAAGTTGTTTATAATTATATTTCTAATGATTCTTATATTCTGGTGGACACTTTCGCTTAATTTGATCTGAAATAAGAAGATATGTTAACCTTTCAAATGAATTAATTTCTAATTCCCTTAGCTTACCTTCAAAGTAAGTTCTAAGCTCAATAAAAGAAATTTTTCCAAGTGGTATGATCCCGTTTCTGATCCCGTTTAAAGAGAACTCTAAATCAGTCTGTTGTCATATTAAATCTTTGCAATAATTTATTACGAGTATGGGCATAATATCTGAACATCTCTTATGGTTCTCTCGCTATCAATCTGGCAATATCATTTTGAAAGACTGCAATTAAATGTGATACCCAAATATCTGCAGGTACATTCAAAAGCTTCATCAGCCTTTCAAACATTGTTAAAAAAATGACATGTCATATGCATCAGGAATAAATGTGGATAACACTGTTATCAAATCAAGTCTCATGGGTTTAAAATTGATTTGAGTAGGGTAATCTATGGGCGTTAAAGGATTTTGTGCCTGAAATTTAAGCTTTTCAAGCGCAAATGCTCTCTCTATTCACCTAGTTGCTTGTGTACCTTTCTATTTTCTTTATTGCTTCCTTTTCGAGCATTTTATGTTCTTCGATTATGTTACCTAACATTTCTTTGTCAAACGGCTTATTATCCTTAAAAAATGTGCACCTAGTGATTTTGTCGCGTAAATCGATGATTTTATCATTAGAAATAACAGAAACGTTTAATTCTAATGCTAATTACAAAGGTCAATCTTCTTGCTTCTTAAGAGAAATGCCATTTTATCTGATACAGTTATCTAATTGTAAGTTTTTATGTAAATTTAAAATTATAAATTAAATTAGTTTTCCTAATTAACAGATTAAAAATTAAATACTCATTAAAAAACTACCTTCCCTGTAGCAGAAATATAACTAATAGAAAATTTCACATGGATGTGCCCATAAACAAAATTATTCTACATGTATAGATTTTGTGAAAACCTAAATAAAATTTTCATGAAATTCAAGAGTACATTAAAGTATAAAATAAACCAGGAAAACAATTACATGTTGAAACATTTGTAATGATATATCATATGATGCTAAGAATGTATAATTGCTTATTGCACACAAAATATTTACTAAGTTAAATGAAACCAATTATGAGCTTTTAAAAAAAGAAATATAATATTCTGCAAACTCAATATCTACACATCATATAATCAAAATATAAATAATCAGTTGCTAGAACGCTTAATAATCATTTATTTATAAGCACTAAAACAAACAGTGATATTCTTATCATCCTAACCAAATTATACTATAATAACTTCTAATATTTTATATATGCTTATTTAAATATTTATTTCAAATGGTCGACCAATATAGTTTGAATAACTTTAATGAAAAAACAAAATAAAATATTAAGAAAATTGGTGCAGTATATATCAATTAACTACCAAAATATTTTCAAGGAACAAGATCTTTAAAATCACAAAAACAGAATTTTCGAAAAATAGAATAGAAGACTATAAATATATCAAGTATGGAAAGAATAAAATTACTAGATTTGAAATATTATATAAATCAAAGCATGATTATAAGAAACAAGGAATTTCACTCATATTTAGAAATATCGGATGTTATTTCTTCCAACTCAAATTGCGCACTTGACACTAAAGACGATTAATTCTTACTTTAAAATATGTTGGGTGATATTTCTTCTATTTCAGTTTAAATATCGGATAATATTTCTTCAAATATAAATCACGCAATCTTTCACTTTAAATATCGGATGATATTAAGAAAACGAGTACTTCACATAACACTTTCAAAATAAATGTGGGGGCGACACACACTAAAACTTGAATACAAGTAGTGAGCTGATCAAAGGAAAAAAAAAATTCCGATAGGTCGTACCACACTTTCGTGCTCTAATGTATCCCTCCAATGTTGTTATTATTTCAGGACAAAATAATGAACAGCCAGGATGGTTTCAGGAACAAATATTATTTAATATTCGACATGTTACACTACACAAGTTAGGATACAAAACATATATAAAGATTAGATTCACGAACGTCACTCTATCATTCTGCTAAAAGTCTCTCTCCTTCATCGTGCTCACGCTTGTGTTCTAACCCAAAAAGAACATGTGTCACCATCTGGCTACCGTTTAATAGTACATGAAAGGTTGTGCTATATTACGGTGTTACAAGTTTAATTAAATTAACAAACACTGAAGTATTATGGTCAATCCTGTTGTAAAAGAATTAAAGAATAAGTTTATTGAAATGAACTATTAAACATTTATTTAACATAAGAAAGAATGCTATTGACAGAAATTCTCAAGGGGAATCAACGGATTATTCGTATTATTTCATAGGTATTGGACAAGCAGGAGATTGAAGCGAAGCGTGTAGAAACTAGTTAGTCCTGAAGGCAAGCGGTTCGATCTTTATTTGCATTAAATGAATTTATCTTAAGATTGCCAGCTGGGGGGAAGTTAGGATCTTATAGACAAATGTAGATCCTTAGAAAGGAAAATTCAATAAATAGAAAAATCCATAAACCATAAAAAAAATTTATTGCCTCTTAAAAAGCATTCAATCCCTGCTCTTACTACTATAATTTGTCTAAAAATGGAATCATAGCAATTATTGTTCTTTAAATGGCTAGTACAATTGTCTCTGTAGATTTTAGGAACGTGAGTTTCGAAGGAGAAGCAATAAAAGCAACATTGATTTTTACAACAGTGCCTTTTTGGAGTGGCCAAATTAGCTACAACTAAATCAATGTAGAACAGAAATATGTGTATCAGATCTAATTCTTTTTGCAATTAATATAAATATATATATTATTTCTGAAATGAAAGATAAAACGTGATCTATGGTAATAATCTTATGTTTACGATGTTGGGTTTTGATTTCAAAATCAATAAAGAAGTTGTCTGCCTTGATAAGCTCGTTATTTGTAAATAGAAAGCATATCAGACTGTCAGTCATAATAATTATCTATGTTTAAAGATGTGGTGACGAGTCTAGGATTTCTAATTTCCTAATTTATTAGGTAAGATATTTATTTTAATGCTTTCAAATCTTGAAACTTTGCCGGGTTCAGTTAAGAGAAATTCCAAGCCATCATTCTGTATTTTATTAACTTTATGTAGTTTAAGTGGATATTTTTAATTAAAGTGGTAGTGATTCTTTCTTTAACAACGTTAAAAGTTTCCTCCGATTTGTTTCAGAACTATAACTTGCCGAGATCTAAGTTTGGCAGAGGAAGGGGGAGCCAAAATAATTGTATAACGGATTCGATAAGATTACTGATCGATCGCCAATGAGATCTTTCTAATTCCCTCCATATCGTTATAAAGATTCGTATTCGTGTTGTTCATTACTCTCAAATAATTCAATATATGCTTTTTGATTTCAATCCATGAAACAGTTCCGCGAATCTCTCAGGAGTTCTTTCCAATAGAATATTTTCGTATTCAAATTCTTTTATTCTTTTGATTAAGTTAGTCATTCTAGTTGGATGTTTTTGTCTGAAAATTAAAATAGTGAAGGAGATTTGAAACCTTTCTGAGTATTGTAGTTTTTCCAAAATTATTTCATTACAGACTATGAAGAAATTTTCAAGATGGTTTTTTAGCAATTTTGCTGTTGTATTGAGTCTTTTATCGTTTTTACTGTTAAGGAAAAAAAATTGTAAAATTTAACTGAATCACACACGCATAAGTTCGTATAAATGAAAAATAATTTGAGAAGTCTAAAAAGAAATTCATTAATCTTAGTCTCTTGGGTATCATTCTGTCCGATTCAGTCCCAACCTCCTTGTCAAAAATCATAAATTTATCTCCTATTTATAGGGCAAATTGTGTATTATATACAATAAATATAAAATGTTACGCAAGCTCAAAGTTAAATATAAACCCACTTGATGTGTTATAATAGTATTCACGCATCGAATCTCTTGAGAAAAGTTTATAAAAGGATAAAATAAAAACATTTATCCAAAAAATAAAAATACATCTAAAGCAGAAAGCGTCATATACAAAAGTCAGTATCCAGTTTATTAGCAGACAACAAATTGACTGCATCACACTGAAGGAATTACATCGCAGGGATATTAAACAGCCAAGATAAAATTTAAACCTCCAGCAATACTTTGCCAGGTATTCCTAGAAATAGAATTTATAAGTATTCAACTAGATACCAAATATAAGAGTGGAATCCCAGCCGAATAATCAATTATGGATTACATGTTCCAGAATACTTATATGCCCTAAACAGGAATCTATGCTATAGTTTATTACAAGAAATATTGAGTTTTAGAAACAATTACTTATCCATGATATCTCCTAATAAAGATTTATATGAATGCTTTCGGCATTTCAGACATTCAGAAATTTGATTTTACATTTCTAAAATAAAAATTAGAAGCAACGCTGAAAGTACACTCAAAAAGTACCTATGTTAAAAAAAAGACGTCATTATTTTCGAAACGAAAAATTCTCTTTTTTCAACACAGACTCTTTTTACGGATATACATTTCTCTCAACACTGTGAAAATCGGGTATGCAAAATCGAGTAGAAAGTGCTCACTTTTGAATACTTCACATACTCAAAATGGCTCCAATCCCAACGTATTCAAATTTGAGATTCGCACATACTCATTTTTAGAAACAAGCACATACTCAGAATGGCAACTTCACGTACTCACTTTTGAATACGTCACATACTCAAAATAGTTCCTATCCCAACATACTCATATTTGAGGCTCGCACATACTCATTTTTGTACGTACTCAAAATGGAAACTTCACATACTCATTTTTGAATATAATCTTGTATCAATTATGAGTGTGGAAAAGAAAAATGAGTGTCATGTATTTATTTGTGAATCTGTTACTGCATCAAATATGAGAATCAAACAATCCAGTGAGTATGTTTTGAATTTATTTTCCAATACTGTTGTTGTATCGAAAATGAATTTTAAACAGAAAAATATATATCAATTAAAATTTTCAGGGAAATAAATAAGCGCTCCTTTATTTGCAAGTATCATTTTCTTCATCTTATATATTATTTTACACTTTATGAAGTTTTTGTTACAAAACTTCCGATTCAAAATTCGGTTGAATCGAAGTTGGAGGGGGCCTGGCAAACTTTAACTTTCTTTTGGCGATAAATCGCCAATATGGTTACCATTCGGTACTTCATTTGCCTTCTAGGCACAACGCAATCTTTTTTTTCTCTCTTTCGGAAGCTCCGAGTTTGAAACACCCGCTTTGGCGCCATCTCAAAAAAATCGCCAAGGGGATCCATAAAAGTTCGATTTTACCCAAAATTCTTTCATTTACTGTAACAAAACTGTTACTTTTAGAAACAAAAATGCAACTGTTATGTGATCATAAACTGTAATTTGAGCTTATATCTCAAATTTAAATCAATTCGAGTAGTTTAATAAATCTTTAATTAACGAAAATCGATTCGATTCAAGAGTTAAATTCTTTTCAAAACAAATGTGTAAGGAATCTGAGCTATTAGTTACAGAAGCAATTCAGTTAATAAAGAATTATATTTATGTTTTTTGAAGCAATATATAGTTTGTTTCCTATATGTGCAGAAAATGGAGTTTTATTTAAAGTTCAGTCACTTAATTATAAGTTATTAGAAATATCTTGAAACATTATGATGAATATTAGATTTTCCATTATAAAAAGCTTAACATTTTTCCATGTATATTGTTTACATGTGTACAGCATTTTCCCCCCATCTAATATATATTTACTTTTGAATTAACATCATAACTAAGCTAATACCTAAAATTAATGATTTGTTGTACACAGAAAAAATAAAACCGTATGATATTTTTGAAAAATTCATTCTGAATATCATACACATAGATATTGTGTATTTAAAAACAAAACATTCACATTTTTGAAACAAGAATATAAAGAAAAAAATAATATTTTAACTCCTGCAGATGAAGGCATGTCGCTTTAAAAATCACTTATAAACACTGCTATCTAATCCATGCTATATTCCAACTCTATCCCCATTCGTACAACATTGCTTATGTTTTAATGTAGCTTACAATGAGGTATTTAAAATATAGGAAGTTCTCATATGTAAAGGTAAACAGATTTTTTACTTCTTTCAAATCCACAACATTTTGTCAAAATACTGAATATGAGTGAAAATACTTCTAATAGCAATATATAGTTCTGTTAAATCCTATACATGAAGAAAATTGAGTTTTATTGAAAGCTCAGTTTTTTAATAATAAGTTATTGGAAATATCTTGCAAACATTATGAAGAAAATTAGATTTTCCATAGTAAAAAACTTAGGTGTACAGCCTTATTTTTTTCATCTAATATATATATATTTCCTTTTGAATTTACATCATAACAAATCTAGTACCTAAAATTAATGATTCTCTGTGCACAGAAAAAATTAAAGCTGTATCATATTTTTGAAAAATTTATTCTGAATATTATACACATAGATATCAGGCATTTAAAAACAAAACATTCAAAATTTTTTAACAAGAATATTGAAAAAAAGAGTAAAATGTTTTAACTTCTACAGATGAAGGCATGTCATTTCAAAAACCACTTATAAACACTGCTACATAATTTATACTATAGTCCAACTCCATTTGAAAAAATAAGTTACGTTTTAATATAGTGTACAATGAGGTATTTAAAATTATTAGGAAGTTCTAATATGTAAAGGTAAAAAGATTTTTTTATTTCTTTCAAAACAACAACATTTTGTCAGGTTACTAACTACGAGTGAAAATGCTTTTCAAACAACACTGTTTCAAATAAATATACTATTTTTGCATTGTTATTATGTAGACAGTTCTTTAATTTTTCGAAAGAGAAGCAAGTCATCTACACAACCATATAATACAGCTATATTTTTGGAATATACTTAACAATTATAGTATAAACTATTACATGTAAGAATTTCTGCTTGGTCTGTGAAACCATCCATTCTATAAAGCAGTTCCTGCTGCTTTTAATTATGAACTTTGACACACTTATATCCCAAAACATTTGTTATACAAGGAATATATGTTAAACAAGTTTTTTTTCTTCTAAACACGTGTTATTTTTAATTGGTGTTAATGGATTAAAATTTACTCGGACAGAGCTTGTCTCCTTATGATTATAAAAAAAATGTCAATATAATAAGTTTTTTTTTAGTATAATAAAACCAACACCAGAACCGAGATAATTCATCTCGGCACAAGCATATTAACTTAAAGAAATGCATGACTTTACCACTTTATGTGGTTAAATTGTGTAAATAAAAATACAAGTATCAACATATAAAAGGGCTAGATAAAATGATTAGCCCTGTACTATGGTGAACATTTGTAAGTGTTTTTACAATTTATAATGAATTAGTTATACATATCTATAGTATTTGTGTCATGTATCGAATACAAAAGAAATTGTTTTATTTATTCAGTGTGCATAAAGGTTGGAGTTCATGAATAGAATAAAATCTGAATATACTGCACCAAATATTAATTCAAAATTTTGCAATAATTTTCGGCCACGTTATAAAAAGAAACCAAGATATGAAATGTCTGTGTATAAACCTTAATTATAAAAAAATCAAATTTTGAATTAGAACACAAACAAGTAGTAGTTTCTAACCCCAAGTCATAGGAGTTTAAATTGGATTACTTAAAAAATGTGAGACAATAGTGATGAAACACAAGACAATCACTTATAATATGATGAACAGTGAGACATAACAGGAAGGATGCCTGATTAGATTAAGAAAATTTGATTCCAAAGTATACATTAAATTTGAGTTTAAATTAAAACCATATTCCTTAAAAAATATATATTCTGAAACATCTTACTCCTGTCATAAAGCATCTGAAATTTACTTCAATTCATAATAAAATTAATCAGGAATAAAAACTATTTTTGTCAACATTTTATTCTGAATGTATCATTTCTAACTTTTTGATTACCACACAGTATTATTGGAACAAAATACAGATGTACAATTCTTCGAAAATAGTAAAACTTTAACACCTTAAATACAAATATATATCTTAAAAGAAGATAAAAATGTATAATAATTTCTCTGTCAATTAAAAGAAACAGTTTCCTTACACACTTATGAAGTGAAAAAAAATGGAATTCTTGTCGAGCATCATCGCTGTATAGTCATCGATAAAAAAAAATGTAGCAAAATGGCTCAAAATTTTAACAACACTGCTTTTTGAATACTGTAATGTTATTCCATAAAATATAAGCTTCATACACAAATATTTACATGCATGAAAATAATTTTAATGCAAATTAAAGTAAGAAGTCACTAAGCTACGATTACGATGTAATATGAATACAAAAAAAACACCTGCAAAGCACAAATAACTACTCACAGAAAATCATTTTCAAATCATAAATCAGAAAATCATGATCAATAACATTTAAACAACATTTTTATATCCTAAATAAAAGAATCATTCTGTAGTTCTATTGTGAGTGAGTCACTGGGAAAAAAATGTAAACAAACACAGACGCGAAAATGAGTATGCGTACATACTCATTTTAATATTCCTGTATTCTACCGCGTGTAGCGTGGTAAATACGAAATATAGTTCGAAATATTAAAGCAAACCATATTTGTTTTTGAACCCCACTTTGTAAAATACGTTGTCAGTATATAAAAGGAACTTTTATAGTTCTTATATCTGTAATAATTTTTTGAGAATGCTGATTTCCCATTTTTTTTTTGGTTTTGAATACTTGTAATGTTCACATTCGATAAAGGTATACGCTCAAATCTGATACAAACATACTCATTTCAAAATGAGTACGTCTAGGTATTCATTTTTGAGTATTTCTTTTTTCTCCGTGAATGTCATTGCTACATTTTGCCTCTCAAAAAAAAAGTAATTGTCAAACTCTTCAAAATATACCTTTGACTCGAAAATGATATTCTGATTTCTTTCCCTGAGTTATATTTTTGTATTTTGGAACAAGAAAAAAGATCAAAGAGCCAGGTGGGGTGAATTCAAGGAGGACAACAACAATGTTCAACGGAATTCATGTAGTTTGGCGATAACAATGTTCAACGGAATTCAGGCAGTTTGGCGACGACAATGTCGGATGAATGTGATGGTGGTGTCCTTGTGTGAAAATAATATTCGTCATCTTTGGAGCAGAATCGATGGAAACAACCTTTATTGTTTCTTAGTTTTCAGTGTATGATAATGAATCTAGAATTCATCGATGGTGGTACCATGAGGCAAAACATCTTTCGTATCTCGCTTAAATCTCTCCAAATATTTTTGAAGTTGAATGGCGTGCTTGTTGTCAAATATAAGTAATCGCTTCACTCGCCAAACTGATAACATTTTCTTTGCAAACTTATAATGTTAAATGTTAATTACCTTTCCCATTGGCATTCGTTTGCCCTTCGCTATATCGAGCACTTTTGTTCGTTTATAAGAAAGAATCATGTGGATATTTTCAATAATTTCCTCAGTAACCACATCTACTTAGTGTCCTGGTTACTTCTCATCAAAACTGAAAGTTCTGTAATGTTTAAATTTATTTTACTGATATCAAATTGAAATAAAAAATGATGTAGCGTTCCCATAAACATCCTCCATCTTCATTCTTATTTCCTCACATGTTTTCTATACGAAAGTAAAGTGCGAATCAATGATCCATAATATACTTTATTTAATTTTATCGAAAACCAAGTAGCACAAGGGAATGAAATGACTTTCAAAATCTATTTCGAAGATGTTATGAAACGACTACTTTAATATCAGTATTTTAAGTTTTTCTTTACTTATTCATGCTTAGCATATAATTATAAAAAGATGAAGAGGGAAGTTTTCTAGTGCATCTCCTGCTCAGCCTCACCATTCGTAGAAAAAAATGTGTTTTTAAAATTTAAACTTTTGTAATATTTTTCTCTTTACGATTGGTATTATCTCTATGATGCGTTTATACGTAATAGTTCATTGCATATTTTTAAAAGACAGTAACTATGAATTAAGGATGTTATCCTTGTAAAATCAAATAAAATGTGATACGCTTTATAAAAGCATATTTTACACACTAATGTATGTTCTTAAAAATGACTGAGAGATAAACAGTTGCTACGTTTATTTTTAAAATTACGTTAATCCTCATGAGTTCATATTAAAAATTAATTTAGTTTAGCTTAATCATGTTAGTATAATTCTATATGATTAGTATATGACTACCTTCATCAGAGCAAACTGTAGCTAAAAACTGTTATTCTTTAGTACTTAGGAAAAAATTCATAACTCTGAATCATGTGTGACATATTCAATTTTTAAAAACAAACGATTGTGATACTTTCTTAAGATATTATCTGTCCAACTTATAAAGGCAGACGATTTAATTTAACGTGATACTTTTTTTAAGATTTATCTGTTCGACTTTTAAAGGCAGACGATTTAATCTAATGTGATACTTTATTTAAGACATTACCTATTCTACTTTTAAAAGCAGACGTTTTAAACTTAAAGTAATACCTTTTTCAATATTCTTTATTAGGATATTTTTTTTGGCAACACCAGATCATAGTTTTGATTTTATATAATTTACTGGCAACGAATATGTAATTTAGTATTGAGTTTGGTTCCAAGAGGTAAAGACGAACGTCGATAAAGTGGTGCTTGTGTAAAATTGTGTCTTGAATTTATGTTTGAAAAGATGTGCGCAAATAAATGTGATGTCCTGAAAACAAGACATTTTTATTAATAGTCTTCAATACAGTACACATGCAACTGTTATACAAACAATTCATTTTATTAATATTAACTTAGGTGATTTGTTATGTTTTTGTTTTGCAACACAGCATCTTTTTTTTTAAATTTTAAAATATTAGAAACATCTATTAAATTAAATTTCAGTGAACTTCACAGAATTAGCACTAAGAAGATATGAAATGGGAAACAGTAATTAATATTTTTAAAACAATTCATGTTATACGTATTTATATCTAGTTTTTTTATATAGGAAAATCAATTTGCTTGTGAAATTCCGTTTACTTATGTCGTAATCTAAGACAATGTTCTTTTGGAGCAATTCTTTTCATCATGAATTAAATGAATCACAATTGGTCTCATTCAATGGAATTGTAGTTAACCAACGGATTTTCAACTGTAATAATTTCAAAATCTGGACTTTAATTAAAAAAAAATTCCTTTGCAGCACATTTATGTCATTGTTTGAAATGGTGCATAATTTCTAATTAAAATCCTTCATTTATAAAGTTGCTAATTTATGCTATATTTTGTAATGCATGTAAAAGTAAAGCTGTTAATACTATTAACATAAAATAAGCTATATAACATTATCCATAGTGCAAAGAAGCGAAGAATATCACTTCAAAGTAGTAGATACTACTAAAATATTCGAAGAAACAAGATACATGGGATTCAAAGCCATTACCATATAGACAGAAAGTATAATAAACACTTCAGTGATTTCTCATACAGACAAACTTATTTTGAAAGATAATATAAATTATTATTGTTTGAAACATTTAAATATTTATGGATATTGCTTTACGAATATTTCTTTATGCGCAAATTTATTTACATTAATTATGTCAAACGAGAACTTATTATGTAGTTTTGTGATTATAGAGATCTGATGAATTTTAAAACTGATACATTTTATTACGTAATATTATTAAATGTAAAACTGCGAAACGAAATTTTGGATAATTTTTAAGAACTGGAAGAGTAAAGCGAAGAGAGTCTTAAATACAGGATACGCAATGTAATTACATCACTAGATGTTTCAATAATAAATGAATATACTAAAATGATGCCTAAAATATTTAAATACATATCTCATTAATATTTATAAGAATATAGATATCTTTAGAATATAAATAGCTCATATTATAGTTTTTTGTGTGAAAAGAGTAGAATGTAATCAATAGGTTCAAAAGAAAATATTTTACAGAAAATGCGCAGTAATGGATTAGTTATATTAGGACTGAAAAAATTAAATTTATTTCCAGTAAAAAATTATTTTCCATATAAAATAATCTTTATTTTTACTTAAGTGGTCGTGTATAACAAAATGAAATCAAATTAATATTATAGATACTTAAACTCTTCTACATTACATAAATATATTCCGTTTAAAACTACTCTTAATTACTTTCTTTTACCAGAAAAGTGTATATGGAAACCTCCTATTTTTAAGATGTGTTTTCTCAATTCTGATTTGATTTAAATGTTTATTAACGTCGCACTGTGGAGCAACACGAGGGTTACTGGCGGTGACAAATCTCGTAATTTTGAGCCTCGGTTAAGTGACAAGGATGACACTTGAACTGGCTCTCTTCAAAATTCCATACCATACCAGTGGGAGGATTTTGGATCTGTACCAAATTTAACAAGCACTGCTCAATATATGGCGGATACTGTTTCTCTCATGGCTATTCATGTAAAATTTGAAAAACTTAGGTAAAGAAATAATTATTTGCAAACATTTTGAATTAAAATGGATCAAAAATTTTTATTCATATATTGTTGTTGAAACAAGTCACCAATAATCGATATAAACTGAATGATTCGCAGTGGGCTAAGATGAATAAGCAGCTCCGTTTATTTTTCGAGAGTAAGCTTTTCCTAGGGCAATTGACTTGGGAAAGACGTAGTGCTTTCAAAATGGGTTTTATTATTCTTATCTTCTAATTTATTGGCATATTCGAGTATCGTTAGCTTATATTTAAAAATTCATATATTTAATATAATCTTTTTATGTATTTTTTTAAGAAAATAATTGATTCAGAATTGCAGAACATTTATGGTGTGAAATATATTGAGTATAACGCGTGTTTCATCTTTCTTCTTCGTGAAAAATTGTCAAATTACGCAAATGGGTGTTTGTCATATTTACATAGATTTTTTCAGATAGGTTCATTGATTGTGATTGGGATTTATGATGCAATTTGAATGGAAATTCTTCTGATTCTGTTGCAGATAGCAAGAAATCTGAATACAATTTAGGACTAGCTACTATTGTTTATAGGACCGATGTAATTCTCCAAATATATAAGAATGATAACATTTTAACTTTACTTACAGACCCCAAAAATGACAATTTAAGTTTAATTTTATTTTTCAAAGTGGTCTGCATATTTATTTCATTAAACATGTCATAAAGCTTTTATCGTTTATCTGAATTTAACAATAGTAATCTTGATAACCGATGTATGCATATTATTCAAGATATCGAGCTAAATAATTCACTTATAAATTTAATTTCTAATTTAAAAAAAAATATTAATCCTTGTAAAGTAATTGTATTTTCAGAATCATGAATAAATGTATTAATAAGATTGATTTTAGCTATATTTTAAGTGGATATATAAGGAATATATGAAATATAAAAAGGAATAAAGTGATTAATACTTAATTATAATCATAATAAGAATTTTGTAATAAATGTTAAATTTTAATTCTAATAAATTAAAAGTATTTACTACTAAACATCGCTAATATGTTATTATAGGATATTTAAATATTGTTTGGATATAAAGTCTTAAGATATCTTATGAATACAAGCAGAGGCTATATACTGCTGATTTCAGTAAGCAAACAAATTTTTAAGAATCTGTCAAATTAATGACATGGATAATTTCATTACAAGAATAGCTACAAAAATGTGGATCTAAATTTCAGAATTTAAGATTGCATACAATTTAAATAACTAATTAGATATTTACAAAAACTGATCTCATTGTTTATGTAGATAAATAGGTAAATATGCTATTATTTTAAATTTTACTACTATATACAGCTCAATAACTCTTTTCAAGACGTTAATACAAATAGAAATTAATATTTAACATACAGCCTTCTATGGAAAACAAATAGAGCGTATTCCAATAAATGATAAAAAAAATTCTCAAACTTTTCAAAATTACAATTTCATAAAACACTATTAAACTATTAAACTCAGTTCTGCACCACAAGCATTTTAGCACAAACACATGTATATATATATATATATATATATATATATATATATATATATATATATATATATATATATATGATACAAACAATCAGTTAAAATATCACAATCCATGTTACAAGATACAATTATTAACCTAAATAGCATAGCTTTAATAAAAATAGTAAATATATTTGCTATGGAATGTAGGAATATCATAACAACAATTAGAGAAATAATTTTCAGATATGCACACAATTTATAACAAATTTTGCCAAGAGACGCAATTGCATCTTTAACATCACCTGGAATCTAATTCGCGAGTTAACGAATCTAATCCTCATTTGAGAAATTCTCCGTTAGCAGCCAAGCAGCAAGACGAATCATTCGTAGATTATTGCACATTTGAGGAGGCCTTATCTAGCCTCGGGGGTCCAAGTAACTGTTACCAAATCGGAATATAACGATACTCTTGTTAATAAGGATGATTGCCTCGCGTATATATTTAGAGAGGATAGTTCAGAGTGAATTTCTTGAAAAGTAACCGAGCTTCTAATATTGCTTTGGGTGAAATCATTCAGTTGGCACCTATATTATTTTGCCGAAAAAGGGATATTACAGTATGAGAAAGCTTGAAATACGTAAAAGTTTGGTTTTCAAATTGAGTTAAATCTATAAAAGGACTCGTATTATTTAGATTCGTCATTATGAAGTAGTAATTTTGGGAAGTATGTTTATTATTAAAATTATGTAATCCTCTTATATATGTATGTGTGCTTCTGTTAATTACCGAAAGAAATAGTTTATCTAGGTTAAGGAAAATAAAAAAAAAATATCCATTTTGAAAAAATTCGCTTACTTAACTAAGAACTAACGTAATATATTAATTAATCATAAAAATTAAATTAAATGAAAACAGTTATTTTGTGTTTTTTAAAGATTTCAAATAAAAGTAATTAACCCAAAAATATATTTTAAAATGATAAACTCGTTAGAGAACAAACTTTTAATTAGAGTAACTTAATTAAAATTCACATACATAGGACTCAAATCTTCAAGTAAGTTGTTATTATGCTATTAAATCAGATTATGAGATATATGTGTATACGTTATAAGTATGTAAAAAATATCTTGGGAAAAAAAAAATGACAGATCAATTAAATGTCTTGGAGATTTGCTTAGAAATTTATAATTATTAGCAAAATTTATCACTTCTTTAAATCTTTCTGTAGTCTGTGTGTAATCTTTGAATAGTATTAGAATTGTTTCAAATCATTTTAAGTATTTTTTTTCTACTAAAAATATACTCCTTATTAGTTTTCCACTTTTCAAGTTTCTTAAGGTTGATTACAGATCTATTCAACTAAAACAAATCTTATTGATATATTTTCAATAAGTATCAGCAATGCATAAGAATTATTTACATATTTTAACAAATTCATTAGAATATATTTACAATATATGAAACAATTTCTTCAATCTTAAAAAATGTGTTTCAAACTATACATATTATCTGTAATTTAAAATCTTAATTGTTAATATTAATGTGGTGTATTTAAGCGAGTTTAAGAAATGTTTCATTTCAAGAATGATGTTTAATGAAAAATAAGCAGCATAAAAATTATTATTCTATAGGAGCTACGTCTTAAATATAATATACATTCTGATATCAGAAAATATCTTATGAAATATCTTATAAATAGTCTTAGACTTTAAATACATATTGTTTTAACGTTTTTCTTGAAAATAATTAAATCATATCTTAGAGATTCTCATTAATGAATAAAATCATCTATTAATTAAATCAAAGTGTGATCTTGAGATAAATACAAATCAAGTTACATATACTCATATAATAATATTAAAAAAATGGTGAATTTTGATACCGAAAATTATAAGTAGTAGTTTATACTCCCTCACAAATATTCAATTAAAAATATTTAAGAAGTATATACTTAAATCTAATGCTTAAGTAACGTATTTTATTTACAATACATTAGAAATAAATAAATATTCAAATATTTCTTCTGACAATTAATAGAAAACAGGAGTTTTACATAAAGAGCGAAATTTTTGTTTCCTTAATTTATTTCAAAACAATTTTTGTTCGTACATTAATTCTTCATCATAGTTACAAATCCAGTTCTTATTCTATGCACTCAAGATTATTGAAGAAACCAAAAAGAAAAAAAAAATAATTACCAATTACAAAAAGATTCATATAATAATTAATGTCATGCTTTCCTTTAATAAAAAGAAATATCTATAACTACCTTTCACAATCTCACAAGGAAAAATTTCAGATCTTCAAAAATAACAGTTATTTTATTAATTGATTCATTTACAACTTACTAGATTAAATTGGGTGCTATTCTACAGTTAAGTATAAAAACCACAACCCGTGAAAAGAAACAAGAGAAAAAAATGTGGCAAGGGTGCAAATAAAAGATAATCATTTTTCTTTCTTTTTTTATTAAATGTTCTTAATGTTAAAATGGGGACTTCAGCAATACATAACACTATAAATCTCAATATTTGTCACTTAGAACATAATTTTTCATTTTTCTTTTACATTATAATAAAAATGATGGAAAAAAATTACCTCTATTTAATTTTAAGTTGCATAAAAATAACTATAAAGAATAACATTAAGGATCATCATATAAATAAGAACATGATTATATGTAGTTACATAATATATGACTGTAAGTTTTTAAATTGTGCACTTTAGTAATGTCGCAAAACTAAATATCTTTAATTCTAAACTTGCCCTTTTTAGATTTTTTAGATGTGTATATTACTCAATGACTTCTAAATATTAGTGTTTGTTTCTTTCCTTATAAATAATTTTGTTTTTTTCTCTTTTTTTTATTTTTCAGATTAATCCAAAGCTACTGTGTAAGGTTTATATTAAGAGACTGTATAACCTACATTAAAAGAAATCATCCTTTGTACTCCAAACATTGCATATTTGTGTAAAATTTCTGTAACTAAAATTACAGCCCACTTTGAATAATTTTGTTATTTATTCTACAACCAAATGTTATAGAAAGTGATGATACTAGTGTGATTTTAAAGGAAACTAAGTATTGTATTTTATCCAAGATATTTCTCTCTATATATTTCTGAACACTAATTTTTTTTTCGGACGATATGTTTACATTCATTCAACTCCAAATCAGAATCTTAATTTTTGTCACAAGACAGCTCAAATTGTGTGCTGTAAATAAAATGAAGCCATGCAGTCATTTATACTACTAATAATATTGATACTATTTATAGCTGTAAATCAACGCATTCACTCACAGCATATCATAATTGATATGCTCGCGTTTCCTCTATTGTGCCCAGTGTATCACATTAGATACGTCCGTGAGTGTCTTCTACGGTCCTAGGTATCAATAAAGATACGGTTAATGAGAACGTTTTATTTGATATTTTACTGTAGGGCGTGACAATACCGCGAAATCTATATAGATAGGGTATTTAGAGTGTTGATCTTGATGATATAAGATTGGATTACACTTCTGACAATCAGAAGGGGGGCGTAATTATTAAAACCACATGCTGAGTCGTGGCTCTTTGAATGTAATGTCAGGATTTAAAAGGTGTTCTTTATTCCGCTTGCTTTTTTTTCTCTCTTGCTTTCTTCTTAGAAGTTTGGAAGGAGAATTTATGGATGTTTATGTGGTTAGGGCGTTTAGTAGCAGATACCCTCAGCTGTTCGTTTTATTCGGTCGGTTTTTATTTGTAGCGACAGTCATGATGAAAAGAAAGTTTATATCTGATACTGAAATTTTCGAAATAATGAATGAATCTGGCAGTAATTTCAGCGAAAATAATCCAAATCTAGCCATTAAATGAAAAAAAAAGCACGGAGATGTGCCCTTTGTTTAAAATCTTGAGTTAAGCCTCAAATGTTGACAACTTATGTGTGTAAGACATGTGACGTTGGAATATGCGTTGAAAATTTTTTTATTATAAAAATACCAAACAAAAAAATAAGATTCTTTTTTTATATCTTAATATTGCATGTAATGGTACATCAATACACCATGAAATTTATGTAACAAATGTAATTATATTTTGTATTTTCTTAAAAGATATGATTTTTATGGAATAATTTTATATAAAAAACATACAATTTTCGATTAAATACTTTTTTTCCCCGTATATATTAAGTTTAAAGCCTTTTAAATAATAATAGTGAAAACCAAAATATTCTATTGAATAGACGATTTTAGAGAATTTTTTTTCCTAAATTAGGCTTAATATCTAAAATCGCATGAATACAGCTTCGTACTCCGCGGTAAAAAGCCGCGGGACCAGGGAAACACTTCCTTTTCCTCCCTCCGGTAGCGAAAGGCTTAGAGATCTTTTTACTTCTATTGACACAAAGACCTTATTAAAATTCTAGAAAATATTTTTTTAAAGAAATTAAATATTAATAAGATTTTTGCATCTTAAAATGTTATGTTAGTATAAAAGAACATAATATATTTTCAGTAAAATGTATCAATAGATAAAAGGTATACCACAAGATGATCTATTAAGTAATTCCTTAGTCAATATTTATTTCTATTTTTATGCACACAATTTTTTGAACAAATTAGTTTTAAGTTATATATATATATATATATATATATATATATATATATATATATATATATATATATGTATTGATGTTGTTATTTTCTTTCAAATTCAAAATAATAGTGATGCTAGTTATTTTTGATCTCCGTATTTAAGGTAATTAATTTTCCTACACGTTAATATTACTGTATAAATGATGTAGATATTTTTTTTTTATAAAATGAATAAATTTTCGTGATATATCTATGATAAGTGGACTATTTTTTCTTTTCTCTACGACACACAATTTAAAGTTATGATTGAGCTTCTTTTGTCTAATTAACTTAAGAACTTACTTTATAATTATATTTTAAGTAATATTAGATTTGTGAAAAAATACAAGATATTTACATTGACTTTTATAACTAATACATTCGTTTCCAAGCATAGTTTCATTTGAATTTCCACTTAAGATTTTTTTAATCTGATTAAATTACATATTGTCCAGATTGTTATTTGTCTTTTTTCTTTAGATTATATATTTAATATATATTTGTTTACATATATGTTTTACTTAATTATTACTATTATTGTTATTATTAATTGCATCCTGCAATTTGATTCTTGTAAAATATTGTAAAACCAACAAATTTGTCGAAAGCTAAATTCATAGTTTAAAAAATATATATTTCATTTATTTAATGTTTCCCACCTTTTCTTTGTTTTTCATGTTTATCTTCCATCAAAATTTAAAGTAAATTAACAAATAAACAATAAGCAAACAATTCAAAAATACGTGGTGTGAAAGTAATTAAATAGAAACCATCATACTATATATTTAGATCGAATTTATATTTTTCTTTTATTAATTTAGAAAAAATTCATTTTAGAAAAAGAATAAATATATAAAATACTTAAAAAATGTAACGAAGTTCATATTAAAATAAATGTTGAAGCAGAGAATTCTGTACTTTAGAGAGAACATTAAAGTGTTCTCCATTTATGACGACAAACAATCTTGAGTAAAAATTCAGTCATTTTACAGTTATCAAGGAGAAAAGAGGGAAAAATCCAATCGTACTTTTATCTACACAGTTTAACGCAATCACAATTTATAGTTTTAAATTATATATGAATTACTTGTTGAATTACTTCACCAACACAAACATTGTTTATTTAACATAATATTGCATATGATTTATTATCTGGATTTCAAAATGAAAAAAAGGAATCTTATTTGAGAATCAATGTTTATTTCAGTAGATAAAATATTTCAGAAGTAATTTAAGAAAAATTGAAATCGTAGAAACTGAACGCTGTATTCTTTCTTTTCCTCTCCTTTAACACAGCACCAATAGATAATGGAACACAGAACCAGCATTACTGACAATGGAAGGCGATTTAAAGACGAAATAAAATCTCGATATCGTTTTCCTTCGTCAGGGAGAAAAACTGTTATCCGATTTCCTTCTTTTGCTTTTTTGCTTTAAATTTTCTTTATCTTGTATTTTCATGAATACGAATTGTGTAATAAATTTAGCCTAAATTTAGCTAATTGTTAATTACTATTTTAAGAACAAATTGATTTCACAAATATTTTCATTTTATATTTAACGTACTTTTATATGAGAAATAAAAGTTTCAATGAAAATAAAAAGGATGAAACGTATGTTTAATTCAATTATGGGGCAATTTTCTCCGATGTATACTATATTTAAAAAAAATATATTGTGTGAAATAAATCTAGTTTTTAAATGTATAAGGCATCGTAAAATTAAACAAAATGAATTTTTGGAACACTTACAAATAAATATTTTAAAATGTTTCACTGTTTTAAGATTAAATCGTTTTAGATTTATTAAAACATAGAGAAGTTGAAATATGTCCCTCTGTAATGACTTTTATAATTTATTTATTAAATTGTAATCAATATTTAAAATTTTTATTTGTATATATTAAGTATAAAGTTTCTAATTTTTTGGACTTTTCTAAACACAAGTTTCTGAATGAGTTTTATATTTATTTATTATTTTTTGAGAATGCGACCAATAGTTCCACATATGTTGGAAACTTAACAATACCCAGCAAAATAATTAAAATACCCAGGAAATTAGTTAAGTTAAAACATTTTATGAAGTTTAAGTATTTTCCTCAGTAAAAGTTCTCAGATTCCCCATACTTGACATAAAGATGTTATCAAACACTTTTACTTATATCACAAACAATACCATGCAACAATTTCATTGGACGCGCTAAAACCCAGTTTTTGCTTGATATAGTTAAATTGGGTTGAATTCCAAAACTCTAGGTAATTTATCATCATTTTTGTCGTATGAACTCCCTCGTAACAAGTGAAAAATATGCAGTAATTCCGTGTAAATTTTTTTAATTAAAGTTTACCACAGAAAACAATATACTCTAAATATCACAGACAAACAATTATTCAATATAAATTTCCGAGTAGCTGTTTCAATTCTTAAAACCATCAAACATCTTTGACAAGAACATGAAATTTTCATTCATTGCTCTCTAATGCGCACATTAGGAGCCTTACATTTTACAATAGTTCTATAAGGGCATATATTAATATTTTGTAAGATGTTTTTTTTTATCGATTTATTTTGTATATTGTTATTTTTATCAATTTTATCGGTTTGTATGATGTTATTTTTATTACTATAACTGCAAGCTAAATTCTCATTCTGTATAATGTAAGCAAAATCCATGAATTTATTTTTGGCCACTTGTACATGCAACAAACGCAGTACATTATTTTACTGCTTATGTAACTATACCACCTTATAAAGAATATATTTCATAAAGTATAATAATTGTTCTAGATCCTCGCTTAAGGATCTAAATCAGATTATTAAATATTCATGTTATTAAATTTATTAGAATGTGTCTATATATATACTCGTATATTGGGGATTTTGCATAAGGAAGAGAATAAAGGAGAACCATCCAGTTGCAAAAAGACTTATGAGCTTCAAAAAATAAGCACTAAATTTACTCCATTTTGGCCTGAAAAATTTGAAATATGGATTTTCTGAGATAACAGTTTAAAATTAATGCTGAAACCTCTGAAGCTCAATTACTTATATTACCAATTATTACCGAAATATCTTGAAAATATCAGGGAAAGTATTAGTAATGATTCCAAAAATAAAAATTCAGAACTTTAAAAATTATTCTTGAGTTTATTCAAGGAAAGTATAAACGTTAGAACTTAACGCCTGATTTCGTCCTTTGAATTTAGAGATATGAAATAAAGCTAGTGCTTTAAAAATTAAAATCTGTCAACAAGGCTGGTATTTCTAATAATTTTATCAAAACAATTTTGATTACAAAAATAACCATAATCCAAAAAAATATTTTTTATAGTTAGGGAGGACAGAGAGAAATTAATTTAGAACTAGTTGTCATGGCAGACGAAATTTGTCATTAAAAATGACATGAGTTTGAGAATAGATTTATCTACATTTTCTTTCACAATAATAACATTTGATAATTCAGATAAAACTATTAGTGCAAGGATTAAAAGTATCAAAAACCGGAAATAGAACTGTGAGTTGTAAGAAGCATTTCAAGAGAAAATGATCGAAATAATTGCTCCCTTTCACCTACAGATCTAGTAAGAGATAAAACCATAATGGAAAGTTATACAGATACTTTTTTCACTATTCTATCAAACGCAAATGTATCCTACAAAAATGTCAATATGCTATAGTTTGTCTTAACTCTCCAAGCGTTTTACTTTTTTGTGTAAAGCTATTTCGAAAGCGTTCTTACTTAAACACAGCTAAAGGTCGCGAAACTTTTTCGCTTTTTATCCACAAAATCTTCGAAAAAGCAGGATGCTCCTTTTCTTTCCCCCTTTTAAGACGCGGGTGGTCTACAACCGCCCCTTGGGTTGGGCGTTTTTATTACTCAGGGGAGCAGTAAGAGGGGAGAGACTGTAATTAGAGTTTGGGGAACAGATTATTCAGATAAGAACTAGGAAGACTCTCGACCAATCTATTGAGTTTCAATAAAAGTGGTTCAACAAATAAAGAATAAAAAAATATCGCTTAAAAAGAATTAGCGGGTTAAAAGTTGAAATCAATGTTTACTTCAAACAATAGAAAAATTCTTTTTTTTCTGTCATTTTTAGAAACTTTTTTTTTAGAAATAAATCACTTTTATTTTAATATTACCATTTTAACTCGGAAAAAGAAACTTATATTTATTCTTGAAAACAAGACTAAGAAATACAAGATAGTTTGCATGTTTTGAAAAAAAGTAAAGATTAAACAATGCCAACTTGGCGAATTCATACAGTCCGTGTCCAGAAATAGCACCGCTGTCGAGTCATTTTCACACGCTTAGCGTTTACCCACGACCTGTGACAATTGACTAATATTTTACAAGGGTAGGAATAGCATATTAGTATACACGATGATTAAATTTGTGAAATAAAAACTTAGACTTCTTCATTCAATTATATTTAAAATTTAAATTAACAAAGTGTGGTTTTTAATTGAAACTAAAATTTAGTTAAGTTGATATTATGTATTTCTTGATTGACATTAGAAAATAATGTTATGAAATTACTGGAAGAGCTGTGAAACATCTAATGTAATATGTTTCAACCTATATATGTGAAAATTCTTTCTCTATAAACGCTGCGATAAAAACAAAATACGGGAACATATTGTATGCTGAAGAGGACATTTGGTTGCCGATTTCACAATTATTCCAGGCTTAAGAATACTTTGCAGTAAAAAACCATTACAGCCAAGTCATTAGAAAATTTCTTTTCATTAATTTCTTATACTTTAAAATACTGTTACTTTTGTTTATTTTTTATAGGCTATATTTTAGTAAACCAAAAAAAAAAAAAAAAAAAAAAAAAAAACATTAGCCACCTTACCATTCATTAATTTTACTAAGATGTTTCTACTATGATAAAATAAAAATGCAATAATAATTTTGAAAATTTTGAGTAGGCTAAAGGGCTTTGATATCCTATATTTCTGCTCTTTGATCAAGGGGGTCTTGATGGTAATGGCAAACTCTAACGATTCCCCAAAGTTTAAGCGGTTGAATACCTCAGCTCAAAACGAAATTCTCCCTCTACATCCCCATTTGTGCCGAGGCAACATATTTCACATTCAGTAAATATTTTTTTTAAAATTTTAAGGGAGTATATATTCTTCAAAATGTGAAAATATTTCTACCCATCACCGAACCACATTTAAATTTTCACCTTTCCGTTTCTTTAGTGTTTTCAAAGTTTAAATATATATTCGCATTATATCTTTAAGCGGAAAATTGTCATCGATAATTACATCTTACATAACAGTTATTGTAAATTTGATTGTGAGAGAAACTTTTTTCCCTTTTAATTTTGTCTTCAAAACAGTACACTCAAAACACTTTAGTTCAGTACAGTTGAAAACATTTCCTCAAAGCATTCATAACAAATTTTGTAAGCAATTTTAAATTTTAGAAATGTATCCTTAGTCCCAGGATTATAACCCTACAAAATTGTTAGTTTATTTTTTAGTGTTAACGGTACGAATTGATTATCATATTTCATACTATATTGCAATAAAAAAAAAACTGTAGCTGAATTGTTATCATATTTAATTTCTCAGGTAGTTTCTTAGAAAAATAAAGTCCGCCTGTAGAGAAAGCAGAGTGCATGTTTCAATCTATAGAAAGGGCGATGTTTTTTTTTTTTTTTCCAAATGTAAGGTATTTTTCCGAATTAAATAAAATGACCGAAGCGGATCAAATAATTTCAAAATGCACTCTATTTGTGATGTGTGGGTGTGCTGGTTTCAAAGTAAACCACCTCACTTTTGAATAGCCGAGGAGTGTTTTATATTCAATATCAACCTCAAAGCAAAATTGCTTACGATTTACTTCTCAAACCTTAAAGGGACTAAAATATATGTCTTAATTCAATCCAAATATTCACAATATGTAAAAATAATATTCCTCTACCAATCTTAGTCCATTTTACAAATTGTATCTAAAAACATCTATATGTGTTTATTCGATCAAAAATTCGATTATAACAAATAAGATATAATTGAGGGTAGTTTAAATTTCAATATAATATGCATATTTTACAACAAATGCGAAAAAAGTCAATTTATTCAAAACTTGTATTTCATGAATAAAATAAATCAGAGTTCACATGTTCTCAAATAAATATAATTGGAATGAAAGTTTTCGTTCAATTTAAAAAAAAAAAAAAAAAAAAAAAAAAAAAAAAGTGCAAAGAATCGTATATAAGCAATAATTTAATATGTTACAAATGTTAAAAATATCAAAGATACATCAGAAAAAATATTAATATTTTTTATTTTATGCTTAAACAAAGCAATATGTCTTTAAAGTACCTTATTGCCTACTTTCGGAACAATTTGTTTGTTTAAAAAAATTATTTGTGAAACACAATATTGTGTATATATAACAGTGTACAGTTTAATTTAAAATTATAAGTGAATTTAAAATTATAAAATTTTTAACATTTGCTATAATGTCACTTATATCTATTTTTAATACTATGTGAATGAATCAAACTATTACTTTATTATGTTGACGCTTTATTTAATATTACATATAATATAACAAATAAATTTTGAACTGAATTTTAAATAATTATTTTAGAAAATATTGTAGATATGTTCATAATTTTTGTATACCAAAGTCTTATCATCTCATCTTTGCTTCAAATTAAAAATTTTATTTTATATTCAACAAATTATTCAGCATATTTTTTGCTCATAATGTGCAGTTTTTAACTGATTTGTATAAAACTTACGGAATATATGAAAATATGCTAGCGAAGAAATATATTAAATTTTAAATTTTATATTTTAAATATTCATAGAATTGTAAGGTTTGTTATTAATAATTTTTATCTGTGTATGTGCCATGCATAAATATTTTTATCATAATTTGAAAGAAGATTTTCAGGGTAGCTAATGTAAAATTCCTAGATGTATATTGTTAAGAGTGCGAAAAATGTCCGGTTTTTAATTACATGTACTTCAGTTATCATTTAACAGAAGATAAATTATAAGAGGTTTTACACATATGAATATTTTTTAAATTTGAATCTTCAAATAATTAGTAATCAAAAGTATCTGTGCATATGCACATTTGACACTTCCGCGTATGAACAAATATAAATGTGTGAAAACGCTTTGAATTACTAATTAGTCGAAAAATCAAGTTCGAAAAATATGAATTTGAGAAGGAAACCTCAATCATCTTCTCCTTGAAAGAAAATGTAGTTCAGTTATTTAAAATTCTGATGTATTTCGAAACTTAACATTACAAAACTGGGGATCGTGTGTAAGCTGTTCAGAATACCTGGTTTTGAAATTGTGAATAAAAATCTATTAGGTTTTAATAAAAAGTTTAGTTTTTTTGGTATTATTTTTATTAATGCATTAGAAATTTTTAAAAGTATTGAAATAAGAAGCTTAAAAATTATTCATTTGTAATAATTGAAAATCTTAAAGCGTTTCTAATTTCGACTCATTCATTTCGTTTTTTTTTAAATTTTTGACATTTTTTTATGAAATAATTATTATTTTAAAAACTGAACAAATGAAACAGTAATGAAACTATAACACAATGAAACAATATAATATATTCAATGTTTTCATACATTCTATGAATTTAAACATAGATATTTTACAAATATATATTTAGCGATGTTCTTAGAGATTTATAGATATAATATAAAAACTTAACTCTATTTAATAATTTTAATCTGAGAAAAAAAAGGTATGTTTTTAGCAAGCAAATAAAACGTAGAAAAAGTAATTTGTCCAATAAGATAATTCAGTAGGTTTCCTACTCCACCGAAATTTGTTAAAATTTGAAATGAATATTAATTAAAAAATGGGAATAAAATCTAAATAATTTCTGATGGAACTTTAAAGAATTTTGGATTGATTTAAAGAAAATGTTTTTATCGCGAAGCTAGGTCAAATAACGCATTTATTTCAATCCCAGTAAAATCTCAAACCAAGTTGATCGACAAACACTTACACTTGAAAGGAAATCTTCCCCTTCCCCGCTTGAACAAATGTCTCAATGAAAAATGTCTAAACCTTAGGGGTAAGAGTGGGGTTCCCTAGTGAGCCATAAAATTTCCTTCAAAAGTTCATTGTGTGTCCCCAGCCCTCCCGAATTATCTAACAAGATGTAAGACTTTCAAAAGAGGGTGTTTGGAGGAATATCAGAAGAAACAGGCGCCAACGATCATGAAGTCATCCTGTGATGGTTATAAAAAATGGCTTTGCCACTTTCGATGCTTTCACATCCACAGGGGTTTACCTGTCCTAAACGCTTTTGGAATATCTCGAACAGCACGGGAAAAACCGTGCAAAACGCTTAGAAGATTAAGAAACCCACAACACAAAGAGGAAAACTCATTCTTGAGTAGATTCAGTGGCAGGCTCTGCTGCTGAAATATCTAGGAATTGTCTCAATTTTCATTTATTTATAAGAGATTGAAGATCATAGTTGCATCTCCTCGAAGATAATGGAGCTCATGTTAACATAATTTCTGCTACTTCAAACACAAGCTGCTGATTGTATACGTTACGTAGCAAATGGTTCTAAAATTGAGACAGTTGGAATAAAAATTTTAAGTATAGATTTGAGATGAGACGAGATTTATAATGACCTTTTATAACATCAAAGGAAACTCTAGGTGCTATACTTTTCTTTTAACTACCGGCTTAATCAAGAAAAAAAATAATTGAGGGAATTAGTAACTTAAGTGTAAATGATGCAGCTGCTTCAATCTTTTAAAAATATGCACTGTGGATATATCTGCAGCATTTGTTTTATATAATCTCTAAATATCTTAATATAATAAAAACTAATTTAATTTTTCACATTAAACATTATACAACCAGTGAAATACCTCCTGATTTTTCAAACTTGTGCTAGTTCCAAAACGTATTGGAATAGTAAAGGAAGAATTGAAGTTTATGTTTGGCAATGAAATTATTATCTCATCCAGCTCTCCATGATCAAGTCCTTAAGATCTAGTCATGAAGAGATAACAAAGGACTTAGCGTGATTGTGGGGATTATAGACATTTTAATGCTTAAACTTTTCCTAATCGTTATCTAATCTTTTGAATAGAAACTTTTCTCCGTATTTTAAATAATAAAACAAATTTTTTCGAACCTTGATTTATTTAAAATGAAGTATCAAACATTTACTGTTGAAGAGTAAAAATACAAAAAATCGGTCACGACACTCTTTGGTATATACGAATTTAATGTGTAGTGTTTTTGCCTTAAAATAGCTAACTTCACATTTTAACGATATAATAATCAAGTTATATCGAGATTAATTTTTGTTTCAGTTAATACAGCTGACATTCTCATGTATCTCTAAATGAGCTGGAACACATTAAAATATTTAGTTAATTTTTGAAAGATTATATATTTATGGACATAGAATTGATATTTAGAAAATTGTGTTAGGGGTTCAAGCAATCGAGCTTTTTATAATATCAAATTATTCCAAAAATTTCAATACCTTTAAAAGAAAAGTAGATGATATCCTAGATTATAAATTGCCGATGACAATTCATAACCTCATAAAATTGTTTTCGGTATGGTGAATTTGTACTACCGTTATTTAAGAGACCTCAGTATATACTCAAGTGATTTAACATAAATATAGTAAGAGTATGAAAAAAGAAGACAAATGTCAAAGTCAAAGGTCAAAAGGAAATGAAAAACATTTTAAAAATGTAAGAAAGGCCTTTTAAATACAACATTGTCATCCTATTTGGATTTCTATATACTTCAGTCATTTTATACAAAATCTTTGGAAACGTCTATTACAGTAGAAATTCCTCGAAATGAAAATAATGGATGGAAATTTATAGCAATTTGTTCTAGAAAGATTAGTTAAACCCAAATGAATTACAGAATTTATGATAAAGAATTATTCGGAATCAATTGATCCATTAGGAACTTGAAATATTTCTGAAAGGAAGTAATTTTGCCATTTACCCAGATCATAAGCTCTTAATATGTGCATTTGAGTAAATATCGGATAAATAATCGTTAAGACATTGCCAACTTTTTTATTATATTTCTCGATTTTTCCCGGACATCAAACAAATTAATGACCAAGATAACATTGCCAAACATTCCATATTTAGAGTTGCAGAAATTATTTTAATAGACTATAATACAATAGCAGAAGAACACAATATTTATTACGAAATTAAGAAACTATGAAACACCTCTGGTAATTTGTAAATTTAAACATTATCCATTATCTTTAGGAAAATATCAGTGGTTCTAGATTTCGGCGAGCAACATTTGACTTTATAAACTTAAACCTTACTGAAATAGGATTTTACAACAAATATATGGTTATATAACAAATATAAGTTAAAGTCACCATTAAGCAAATGAAGTTAAATTTTATTTGGCCCTGTATTCTCCAAGATGTGCGAAAGTGGACACAATCGTGCATACATTTTTCAAAATTGTAAAATTAAACACCATAGTAAATTTTTTACTGGTTAATACCAAAAACATTTAAAATGATTTAGTGAACTGCATATTGATAGAATAATCCTGTATGTAATGAAGACGTATTTTCCCTTTTTTGCATTAATAGATACATAAATTGAATGGAAAAGGTTACTTTACCATTCTCATTTGAGCAGTGTTATCTTCGTAGATAACATAGCTGAAACTTTTTTTCAGTAGTGGAAAATCAAAATTTAGAGCACTGTATTGTGTTGTCGCTAATCAATAATCTCAATTAGCATCTGAGACGTTAAACACCCTGCCTAGACATTAAGGGGTGTCGGAACGTCAAATTTTTCAAAAACTCATGATTTGAGATTTTTTTATTTCCAAATTGTATAGCTTTTCACCTTTCTAGATACCTTATTTTTATCTCTACGATAATTAGAAGCTTCAAAAACTTAGTTTTAAATAAGCATTGAAACGGGGCCACGCCCATTTAAAGGGCCAAAAAATGTAAACAACGCACTTCATTTTTGGACGATAGTACTATGTGCTACTCTAAATGAATTTTTTTAAAATTTCGTTATAAATGAGCCTTTCTTTTATTTGTATTTGCTCTTAAGAAGTTTCACTGTATCTGTGACTGATAGATATTTGTTTATACTTGCATAAGCACGTTTTAGTTCGACTACTACGAGCTTGTTCATTTTAGTTAGTGTTTGTTTCAAAACATATAACTGAATTATTACAAATATTTGTTGTTCTTTTTAGTTAGTGTTTGTATCAAAACACATAGCTAAATTATTTTAAATTGTTGTTTTCAAGCGATTTTATCATGCCTAGATCAAAGACAAAAGTGTTTAAAAAAAGAAAAGGACATTTTAACAAAGGCAGATGTGAAAAGGCGAGTGAAAGTAATGACTCTTCTATAGGAAATAGTGATGTAGCAAATCATTCCAAGGAAGAAATAAATGTATCTTCCAGTGAAAAGAAGGTAAAAAATATGATACATCATATTCGAATGATACTTATTCTGGTTTTAGGAATGTCATTATGGATATCAATCTTTTAGCCTATGCACTTTTTGAAGCTGTAAAATGTTTAAAGTGTGGTAAACAAGGAATTAGATTGCTACAACATGAAAAAAACTGTGGTGAAGCTGTTCAGTTTTGATATAAAATGTCCTTCTTGTGATTATAAATATACTTTTTATAATTCTAAGCAGTGTGACAATAATTTTGAAGTCAATAATAGGTTAGTTTATGCAATGCGATGCATAAGGAAAGGGGCTGAATCTGCAGTAATATCTTGCGGTATTATGAATCTTCCACCACCACCTACAAAATTTACAAAATTTAATACTATTTTATTGCAAGCAGCTAGAGAAACTTGCGAAGAAAGTGTGGCAGAAGCAGTTGAAGAGAATGACGGAGGAAGAGACATTGCTGTTGCGGTTGATGGTAGCTGGCAGAAATGAGGCTTTTCTTCGAAGAATGGTGTAGTGACAGTTACAAGTGTGGATACAGGTAAAGTAATTGATGTGGAAATATTATCCAAACATTGTATTTGTCCGAACAAAATTAAGCATCTTCAAAACTGTAAAAGAAATTTTGTTGGTTATAGTGGCAAAATGGAGGTGACAGGTGCTCTATCAATTTTTCGCCGTTCTGAATCGAAGTACAACGTTCGATACACAAGATACTTTGGTGATGGAGATTCGAAAGCATATGATTCCATTGTAGAGAACAATGTATATGGGAACGAGTGTTCGGTGACAAAATTAGAATGTCTTGGACATGTAATGAAGAGAATGGGGACATGTCTTCGGCGCTTGAAAGCAAAGATGAGAGGTCAAAAGCTTTCAGACGGTAAACCTTTGTCTGGTAAAAACAGGCTGACAGAGGCAGAAATTGATCGTCTACAAACCTATTATGGTCTAGCCATTCGAAGAAATTTGTCCAGTGTAAAAGATATGCGACAAGCCGTGTGGGCAATATTTTTACACAAACTGTCGACTGATGAAAAACCTCAGCATGGATTTTGCCCATCAGATGCCGATACATGGTGCAAGTTTAGAAAGGCAGAGTTGCTTGGGGAAACCTATCATCATAAAAACAGTTTACCTGTAGCTGTTGTGGAGGCTATGCGACCCATTTTTAGGGATTTATCCAATCCAGAACTATTGAAAAAGTGTTTGCATGGCTGTACCCAAAACCCAAATGAAAGTGTAAATAACGTTATATGGTCTCGTGTACCAAAGAAAACTTTTGTACATATAGAAGCCCTCTCTTTAGGTACATATGATGCTGTATCTTCGTTCAATATAGGTAATGTATCAAAACTACAAATTTTGAGAAAATTAAACATTGAGCCTGGTGACTATACGATACAGGCAATGAAACGTCTCGACAAAGAGAGGCTGTTAAAAGCTCGATATTCTTGTTTACAAAAAACAAAAGATGTTAGAAAGGAAAAAAGGCTGAAAAGGAAAAGAGAGGATGATGAAATTAAAAAAAAATGTGGATAATTTAGAGTATGGGGCAGGAATGTTTTGATAGGTAAGTACTTTTACGTTAAAACTCATTTATCTCAAAATGTGAATTTTTCATGTTCGATGTACCTTTTCTAAGAAACTACTGTTCATATATGTGTAATTTTTGTAGGACATGTTCATAATGTTTCCTAATATATACTGAAATGAGCTTTTTGTAAAAAATTGAAAAATGTATTTTTTGCAAATTTTTTTATATTAAAAAAGAGTGAAATTTGACAATGTCTGATATAATATTTTGTAAATTGATAAAAAATTCAAAATTAGTTAAAAGCTCATTTCAGTATTATAAGAAAGATGTATTTTACTTGTGTAAAAAATTTCAAACTTGTATCTATAACAGATTTTGAGAAAAGGTACATCGAAAACAGCCAATTTAACATTATCGGTATAGGAGGTTCCGACTCCCCTTAAGAGTCAAATTATAACCTAAAATAGCATATTATCCTCAAAGTGAAAGTATTGGAAAATAGAACGCCGTCATAGAACGCTATTAGCGTCCTTATCTAAGTAAATAGAAACTGGAAAATGGCTAATGTAAGTTGATCTGTTACCTACATCTTCTGCTTAATATGATTTTAATTTAGAAACTAAAAATTGCATTCTGTACATTTATACTCGTATTTCTTACTAGTTATCATAGAAAGGAAAATACAAAATATTTTGGCGAAATAAGTTTTTCATTTCAAATTAAAGTTGTCATTCATAATTTTTTGTTGTAAGAAAATTGTCCGCTTTATTTTATTAGGTATGTAACGGTATCTTTGTATAAAGTGTATAATCATTAGGGAATAAAGATATTCTGAATTCTCGCTGAAAGTACTAAGTTTGATTTTTATTTAGTAATTTTACTAATTTTACGTGAACACGTTAACAAGTTAAGAAGCCATTTTGATCAGTACCACTTGTAATTTTGACAATGCCTAGAGGAATAAATCGCAAAAAACAGCAATAATAATTTGAAAAAATTGCTCTGTACGATTGCATTATTATAATATATTACATGAATATAATGTATTCAAAACTAAAATGTTGGTGAATTAACTTTTATTAAAATTTACCCCCATACGATGTCTTTGAGTTTCAATCAGAAAAAATAAATTTTAACACGATAAATGAACTCCTAGAAAACCACACCTAAATATTATAACCTAATAACCACTGCTTTGACATTCTACCACGAAATACCAAGCGATACCCTTGTTGCCGAAAAAAAAAGTTTTATCTAAATATCATACTTCAGAAGGAAGCATTTTATTTTAATTTTAACTCCACAGTCAAGAAGCTTCAATGCATTTCAGCTAGAAAAATACGCATTTTAAACATTTTAGTTACATGATTATAATTCCATTTTTTTATTCCTTAGAGGTAAACAGGCCTTTAGAGTGAAATATTTTATATTCATTAAAATTGCGTTTCTGGATAACATTAGCATTTGAAATATGTTTTAAAGATCCTTGCTTATGTAGAAACTTTATTATATATATAAAATTTTCATAGTCTCTAGCAGTGTAGTAATGATATATATATGAATGACTCACATATTAGCGAAAGTGAGAATCTTAATTAAAACTCCACACTAAATATCGAAAGAAACTACAAGAAATATTAATTTTTCAGATTCACAACACTTGATTTAGATTTTTTTAATATAACTGTCTAAAGAAGGATGAAAAAAGAACTTTTTAAAACGTCAGATCATATTAAATTATTTTTTATTTTAATAAGGTGTTCTTCCTTTGTACATTTATATTCTATTAAAATATCACTCAAGTAATTTTATTACATATAATACAAGCGTGCACACATTAATATTTCAATATATTTCTGCAAAATAAATCTATTAAAATCAAACCTTTTTAATATGTTTTTAAAGGTATTATATAATGGAAGTTGGGAAGTGAGTATTCTTTTCTAATTGCATTACATTTAATAAAATTAGAAATCCCCAAAGGGAGATACAGCCTTGTATCAAATTAAAAGTAGACAGATGTATTTTTTAAGCAAATTCATTGCTTAGTGCTTTTCTAGGAAAATTACTTTTCAAAAAATTGAAAAGTAGATAAAAAAAAGTAATGATTTCAGTGCATTATATTTTCCTCAAAAATTTAATTCATCTAAAAGAGGGTTTAAAACTTCCTGGGATTTTAAAAATAGATGTGATAATGCATTTTTATAACTCTCTCTCTCTCTCTTTCCTAATGCTAAAGGTAAATAATTCTCAAGGGTAATCTTGCATATCATCATTTATATTATAATTTTCCTTTTTATTGAGTCAATTTATTTTCAATTAGCATAAATATTCAAATACATTCCCCTTTCCTTTAAGTTTTGTTTCCACATTTTACTAATAAAAATGTGGTTTCATCTTTTTGATTATTATAAAACACAGTCTTTTTTTCTTCTAATAAATTTTGTTACAATCAGCTCTGTACATATAGTAATTATTCTTGAAACACACGCAGACAGATATATATATATATATATATATATATATACATACATACATATATGCAAATAGAAAGAAATGAATTTTTATTCATTATTCACAATATTATTACAACTGTAAGAAAGTTATGAGTATATAATTTTTAGAAAATTTGAGTACGAAAAAAACTTTTTTTCTTATTTAGTGTACATTTAGGCCTTAAAATCGTTTTATTTAAAAGCAACGACTGACAGATGAGCTGTCAATGTTTCAACTGCTGAATGCTTGGCCTTACAATAAATATTATTTTACCTATTGAGGGATTTATGAATATAACAAAATGTCACTTTAGGCTTCATCGGGCTCAGTATATCAAATCACTCGCATTTTCGAGACAGGTACCAGTAACAAAGACAAACGTGGTCCGGCAACATTAAAGAAGATTGGTGGCCAAAGGAGGTACATTGCTTGTGTAAGGATAAGTGAAACAATTTGTCTTGCGGCAGAATTTAAATCACCTCTAGTGTTTGGAGGAGATGTGAATATCATCGTATTTTCATTCAGCATAGGGAAGGAATTCTAAGAAATTTTCTGAAGGAAGTGTAATATGAAATGGGTATATTTACAATTTATATACTCTTTAATAAGATAAATTATTATTTTAATGAGTGAATAAATAAAAAAAAATATGTTCCACGACTCAAAAAATGAGCAACGAATCTTTTACCCCCAAAAAATCTAGTTCCGATGTTTAGTTGTAAAAAAAATGATAGAACATTTTAAATAAAATTATGAACATAAATGTTTTTGACATACAATCAATAAATCTGATTTTTAAGAAATTTAAATTTAAAAAATAAAATAATAAATTTATTCTAATTTTATATTTATTCTATTGCTTAAGCGAAAATGAAATTGAAACATTTATATATGCCCATTGGAAAGGAAACAAGGAAGTTTCGATGGAGGGCAAATGTGATCTAAGCCAGGAAAAGCGCGTCCTGTTGAATTTGAGTTGTTGAGTGCATAGATTTCACCCAACCTGAAATTGCTTTGAGATTTTAAAGAGAGTGAAAATGCAACGAATCATCGAAAAGTATTGTGCTTCTAATTTTATGTTATATTAGATACATTTAAAATAGAAACATTCGATGTGATCCCTTTTGCTTCCAAGAATGAAGACATTTCCAGAATGCCTGTTTTAAGTGATACAAGAAATTTATCACTCTGAGGAACGACGACAAAAACGAAACAGTGCCCTGGATGTCTAACATCAGCACACATTGAAAAATATGTGAACGAAATTCAATATTTTTAGCTGTAGCCTGCAGTTAACTGTATACGAAACAGCACAGAAGTTAAGTTCGTCTAAGTCAAACATACATTATATTATGATCAATGGATTAACACTAGAAAGACAGGAATTTTCCTTAACTAAAATGATGGAGAACATTCAAAATGACGCGTATAATTAAATTCAATAGTTAAATATATTAAACGCAATTATTAATAAATAAAAATATCAAATATATACATATTTCAAAACAAGAAGTAGTATTTTAAATAATTTATTGAATTTATTTTTGGACATTTATATATATATATATATTGAAGTCAATAAAAATACATTATTTTAAAGTAGTAAAATTTTACTCTTACGTATATAACGCAAAATTTCACTAAACTGTTTTTTATCAAAAATCAAGCATGACAGAAAATAAAAATCATGTATATGCAATCCTGTTATTATTACACAGCCAAATTTAGAATTGGGTACTATTTTTTGACTTCAAAACCTGATCATAAATTTGAGAAACAGTGCTTGCGATGACTTTGTGTATTTCCCGATTTTGACGAAGTTTTTAAAATAAAGTGGATACTTTGAATATTTTTCGGCGTCTTTAATTCCCGTCTTGATTTCTTCATGGCACCAACAGTGCTAGTGATTTTTGTCTGCTATTTATAACTGATAAATGGTTTCCACTTTCTACGTGTCACTTTGCATAGGAAGACACTCCACCGGGCCTGATAGTATATTTTGGCA
>BMAW01076755.1:11289-32601 GCA_019974015.1 Nephila pilipes | reverse complement strand
TCCTTAAAAAAGTTTGCACAAAAAATACTTTTACAAGCTCTTAGTAAAGTATATATATATATATATATATATATATTTATAGTTTTGGCGTATGAAATTAATCTAAAAGTGTATAATTTTATTTGAAACGTTGATAAATTGTTTGCCTTAAAATTTTCCTCTTGGAACTTGAATTGTTTACGAATTATATTAGTCGCCAAATTAATTACTCAAACGTAACTTCTGAAGGTCTTATTAATTACTTTGTGTCTACATTTGTCCTTTTTAAACCCGAATATTTATATAATTACATGAAAGGAGCTTTCCGTAATAGGTCCTATGACAACTAGGAATAATGAATTTAAAGTCAACGAAGCAAGTGATTGGACTGGTCTTTGAAAGCTAACCAGAGGCTACATCTAATTAGAGACCTTCACCCCTAACAACGGCCAGCGCGTCGCTCCGTTTCATATGAGTTGTGTCCTCTTTCAGCCGGATGCCTCTTCCGGATCTCCTAGCCGGATGGTCCGCGAATTACACGTTGGAACCCAGAAATCCAGTGACGCAGAAATTTTGTTAAATCTGCATTAATGAAACCTTGAACACTTGCTTATCATACTACGTCCGAGAACGGTCAGACAACGCAATTCGCCTAAAGTTAGTGAAACTTGGGGCAGTTTGGGACTGGGTTTATTTGCATGAAATTCATATGATCCGGATATTCGGTAATGTAATACTGGTGATCGGATGTTAGGAATCTACAATTGAATTCGATTGTAGTCCTGATGTTAATGATCTCGTCTACCATCGATCTTTAACTCGTAAGCGCAATGTTAATCCTTTAAAATTTATAATTGTCGTCACAAATCTAGATTGTTGTATCACAATGAAAGGGATGTAAGATATTCGTAAGACCTAAAATATAAAGGAGGTTTCTATTTGACTGTTTTTTTCGGCTACGATTTTCGAAAATGTTCTTAAAAGCCTATTTAAAGTCCGAAAACTCACAAATTAATTAGTTAAAAAAGCAAATATGTAATTTTTTACAAAATTAATGAGAAAAGTAAATAGGAATTTTCAGTGTATAATATACTTTCTAATTAAATTAATTGCACTCCTATTTTTCAATAGTTTAATTTTAAGAAATACGCTACCATCTAATAGTTAAGCATAATTGGTAATTATATGAATAATGAAGGAAGTCAAAGTGTGTGTCGGGATGGCGGAAATATGCGAGAGTAAAGCGATTATAAAAAACGCAACCAGTTTGAAATAAAGATAATAATAACTTTTATTATCCAAAGAAAAAATTTGATAGGAAATTAAGTATAGGAGGAGCTAACACTCGTAAAAAACAATGTGATAAAAGGATAGTGCTGTGGTTTAACAATGTGTGGTCACCAATGACAACGAGGCACTCTGCACAACGATTTCTCGTACTAACTATGATATCGGGTTTGAGCTGTTATCTAAAACAGTTTCAAACATCACGAAGAACTCTTGAGAGTGCCAAAGGGACGGTGTAAGAGAGTTTGATGGGACCCAAAAGACTGTAAGTTATCTTGTGAGTTTATTATACTCGCACCCGATAGGATTCAGATTAGGTGAGTGAACGGGTCATGATATGCGTTGGATGTTTCTCGCTTCAAGGAAGGCGTCCATTAGGGTCATAAAGTGACAAGTCCCATTATCATCCATAAATATTAAGTCAGAACTGATAACCTCTTAAAACATAAGGCTCAATAATTTCATCTCCATACTTTTTAGGAGTCTTAGACCCCGTCTCAAAGGTATGGAGGTCTGTTCGGCCATCTAGTATAACTCCTACCTCCATTTTGACTTCCCTTAATGGAAAATGATGTCTTTTCGTAATGCTTCGCGGGTGAAAATGAGTTCTACATTCATACGATATTGTTAGCTAATGAGAATCAGTGTTTTCAGCCAATGAATTCGTCACTGAATTTCCTATTGGCCCATTGTCGCAAACTCCAGTACTGATGTTTCAAACTCCCGTTTAAACGAGTGCTTTTATGCTTAGAACAGGAAGAAAATGCAAACGCTGATCGTTTGGCACAGAGACAAACTTGATTGAGTCTTCTGTAAACATTTTGCCTGGAAACTCGTACTCCTGCAGCCAAACCCAGTAATCTGAAACAACTGTTCCAGTGGTGTACACGAAAGACTCTTGGTCGATCTGGTACTATTCGTTAGTTGATATTTCCTGCACTTTGAAATTCCGGACAGATTATACATTCAGAAAATGAGATATTTCCGGGGTATGATCGTTCTGATACAAATATTCTAACGATTTTTCCTTTCGTCAATATCCAATTGCCGTTTTTGTGCCATCATTTACACTGTTTAATAGTTAACAAAGTTCTTTTGTGAGCACGAATTGCATGAAACTAGTCTGAACTGCTTATTCCGAGGAGTCCTTTTATCAGCATTCCGATGTGCATAGGTGTTTAGCGCATGAAGACGTCGACTGAAAAGTTTTCACAACAAAATTTAACCTTCAACAGACAATTTATTATGAGTAATTGGAACAAATTCGCTAATATTTACTCACAAATCTTCGCATTTCACGAATAATGCTTAAGTTTTGTACACCAATGTATTTAGAAATAGCATAGTTGAACGGAAATATAATTTCAAGTTCAGTTTGTATTATATTTAGGAATCGGGATCTTTAGTGTGTAGTGCAAAAGTCAGGATTGAACAGTCAAGTTTGAGATCTCACGTGATAATATTTGTCATGTGAGATATTTAAGTAACATATTATAAATTAATTAATATTTAAGCTTATTTACCATTAAAATCATATGCAATTAAGACAATATTCTAGAAAGTAAGAAATTGCTTAAATGAATTAATTGTAATTTGTCAATAAAATTTAAATCAAATTTCTAAATATTACAGTAAGCAACTGTATTTTGAAATGCAAAAATATTCATTAATTATTGATTGAATACTACAGAAGGGAGGAAGATGTCCCATATAATATTGTGCTTCAGCATCCCATTTATTAAATAATAATTTATTGTACTATTTGATTTTATAAATTCATTTACGAGCTTCGTTATTAAACGAATGTCGCAAAACTTTCATCTTACTTTTTAAAGTAATATTTTATACACTCATGTATCTAAAATAGAATGGTGAGACTATCTAATTGTGGTTACTAAAATTAAAATCCTCTTTTGACAAGTTCATATTAATATGTAATTACAGATGTGTTTTTCATTGCAAACTTAAATGTTTGTAAAGTTTCATTTGAATCGCAAATAGTAATTCAGTAATAGAGAACAATTTTATTTTTGTTCAAATATTAGAAGGCATATAATTTCGCATTATAAAACTAAGAATAAATTCCAAGAATTAAGTAAAATTAAGACTTGAAAATATTAAAATTCTGCAAAATAAAATCATTAGCTATAAATATTGAGCATCTTCAATTTTTCTCAGATTCTAAATTCAGACTTTATCTGACTTCTAAAATTATTATTATATAGGTTCTATTTAATCCAAGAAGTAAAAGTTATTTTAAACGTCCCATTTAAATTAAAACTTTATTTTTATTTTAAATTGAGGAATTATTTAGCACGATAAATAATTTGTTCACAGAGAACTGCCATTTAAAGAGCATTGTAATTTAAGGGATGTATTTAGGATCAGTTATAAAAATATGAAGTAATTTAATCCATTTGTGAACTTTAAATGATTAACAATCACTATTTCATAATATGCTTCTTCTTTATAATTCATTTAAGGGAACTTTAATAAAATTTATTCTCTAAGTTTTTAATTCGCTAAGTTATTTGGTATTCTTTTTTGAAATGATGTGCAAGTCGTGGGGCATATTCATTTCTTACAAATGTTCCGCTATCAATGATATTAATGAAGTCCATTAAAATAAAAGTAATAGTAAACTGTTCGTCTGTACTACTGACATGAAGACTATAAAATGCATTAAATACTTTCATTAATGACAACATGGGAATAACTAATGTTTTTCATAAAATAAATTATTGTTACTATATTTCTTTACGTGTGCTTTTTCTTAATCGACAATGTACTCTAAACTCAAAACTTACTTGTGAAACACATCTTTAATTTTGAATTTTTTGTGCATCAAAGGATTTATTCCGAGAAAATATATTTTGATATATTCAGAGAAGAAAATATCCGAAAACAAAATAGTAATAAATATATATACGAGCAGCAGAATTTTTAAAAAATGCATGTTTTATCTCAAGATTAATAGAATACTCAAAAAATAGTGGCAATGATTTCCCAGGATTTTATTATATTTCTTAAAATAAGACTATATTTCTAACATATTTTTATAAGAATACACCAATTTCGGCAAAATGATATGTGGTTATTTTTTTAGTTGATTGGAGTTGCTATTAATTTCATATCCATTCAATTTGTCTATTTGTTTGTTTCTTATATTCGACTAATATTCCCAGCCCCAAATCATGGAAATCTGATTCCAGCTTTTCAATAATTTTAATAATTCTAAATCATAAAGTAAAACGTGAACTATTTAAGTATATTTTCCAAAATATTTTAATTATCAAATCGTTTAATTAATTAAAAAATTATCTATTTAAGAAAATATTTAAATCAAATGTTTTTTCCAAATCTATAGCTGTATGTTTCAATAAGTGTATGCGATAAACATACAGATAAGGTCAAGAGATTTGTTACTGGTGTCACGTCCCGTACCCAAATTGAGCCATAAGCTGGCCAAATGAGTGATAATCGAACCAAGTACTGTTTGGGTCTTCTAGGAATTTGTGAACACTTTTATCCTTATTACTTATTGTAACGTAAAAACAAGAGGGCTTGAAGAGAAGTCTCGACGAGTATAGACTTATTCAAATTTGTATGAGAGAAACAATCTTGGAAAAAAATCAAGTAAAAAATGCATTTTTTCATTTGCATTTAATAAGATATATTATTCATTTTGATTTATTCTGAACTACAACACTGGCAGTATTGGAATATTAACATGGATTTAAAAAATGATTACGTTTATGGTTTGTCACGGGTTAAGTCCTAACTCAGCCGGAAGAAGTCATGCTTAATAAGAGATTGTTCAATAATAAATGAATCTGAAAATCAAAGTCTTTAAAAAAAGTGATGCGAATATTGGAATATTAAGATGAAACATTTTATATCTTACCTCCTCTTGAAAGATCTGCAAGCAACAACCCTTGCACAGCTCCTAAGACATGTTATTTCAAGTTTTGAACAGAATGTTAGAATTAAATCAATTTATAATAAATATTACTTGAGAAATACTTTTGAACAACAATAGGAGTACTTTTCATTTTCAGTGACATTAAAGTTTGAATTGAAACAAGGAAGACTCAGAGCAATTATTCAAGCTAATGGATATCCTACAATATATCAATTATAAAACATTAGCTTTCAAGCATTTGAAATTACGTGCATTGTACGAATATATATATATATATATATATATATATATATATATATATATATGGTATTACTTCGTTCAGTTACGTGGCTCTTGGAATATTATATTAATGCTTTTTTAGAGTAATATAATATATATATAATAAAATGAAAAGACGATCAATTTTATGCTTGAATATTTTACTCATTTGTCATATATTTTAAAATACCTTTTTTAAAAGTATTGGAAAGAAAATTATACTACCAAATAAATGTTTTCCACACTTAAAAGTTTAGAAATTGCTTTACAATTTAATTTGCACCTGATAATAAAGAATAATCTTAATACGAAATATACTTTATTTTTGTGTGAAACTCCGCTTTAATGTAAATCTGGACAATAATTATATTTTAGTAACAAGGATAGTAAAACTTTTCAAGACCTTTTGAGTTAAAAGTTACAAAATAATTTTTAATTTTTAATTGTTTTCTCTTCATTGCCATTTCTTAATATTCATATTTCAAGTCTGCAGAAAACTCGTCTATTTGACAGTTTACAGCTGAGAAAATGTTACGTAGCAGTGGAATAATACGCAGATATTAAACACGTTCTTATAAAAAAATGAGGAAATGAAATTATATTAAGTTTTTGAGATGTTTCTCACTTTTAGCATTAACGCGAGAGTATGTTTTCTTCTAAGAACAAGAAATTCTCAAGGAATATACAGTATGCGTTTCAATGGATATCTTTGATAGAAAGAGATTATGTTTTTTTTTAGTAAAAGTCAAGAACAAAATTATTGTTTCAATATACCATGATATTAACAATTTCAAGATTTGGGAGATTCCCCTCTCCCATTTTAAAATTAGGGTTTGTTGTGTATTTAATAATAACCTTATCTCATTTTTTAATACAAAATCGAAATAGAACGAATGCCAAACGCAACCTCAATAAACGAGATGTTAAGAAAAGAAAAAATCATTTGTCACCAATGATAAAATATTAAAGTTCACTGTTATTATTTAGTTTATTAAGTCATTGTAGTAATGCAAATTTTTCTTGTGAACTATATATATTTTATGTTATTCGATAAGTATTATTTTGGGCAATAATAAAATATATATTGAAGAAAACTGTGCTTTATGAGTGACAAATAACTCTATGGGAAAAGAATAGCCATTCCATAAAATTCTAAAAGAAACTACACATTCGTATGTATTTTCACCGTTCAATTTCATTTTACGATGTAAACCAAAATAAACAGGTTACAGTACCAAAATTAACTCTTAACAACATGATCTATTGAGGGTAAAGTTGCAGAGGATAGAGAAAGGTATATTTTTTATGTTTACATTTGTTTTCCTATATCAACCTAGTGCATTTTGTTGGCATGGCATTGGGATAATAAACATTTAATTAAAATGTTATTAAACGAGAATAAACTAAACCAACATAAATTATCAATCATAACTTTAGTTACCAATCCTTTAAAATATAAATTAGACGCAATTCAATGAAGAGAAATTATTTCTGAATTTGTTCCCGACATTGAAATTAAATTTATATAAATCATTTCATTAGAATCATAATTGTAAAAAATAATACTTTTTTGTAAATAGATGCCAAAAACAAAAAATATGCCTCATAGCCGTATTAAAAGTAATTAATACAGTTTGCTTCTTAAAAAGAAGAAGAAAAGTTTAGAAAATGAGCCGTTTTCTACGTTTTCTCAAAACACTAATAAACCAAAGTTCAACTAGCCAAAACAAAGTATAAATAAAATAATGGATTTTCATAAATATCTAATAAATTGTAGAAAATAATATAACAAAATGTTCGAGATATTTAATAATTTTAAGTTTCTGTTATAATGGAATACAAGAAATATAATTCCGCTAATACGTTATGTTTGCAAACATTTTTAAAAAAAATAAGTTTAGAAAAAATTGTATTCTATTAATTTTAGATGATTTATATGTTTTTATTGTAAATGCTTTTAAAATTAACTGGAATTAAAAAATGATAACTAGTAAAAAAGGGAAGCTAAAACATTGAGCAAATGTATTTATTTATTAAGTTAATATCTTTTTTTTATTGAATAAATACGGCATATATCAGAAATGCTTATTAGGTTTGAATTTAAATAAATTTTTTATTTTACTCAAAATAGATGAATTTATTTTTAAAACAACATTAGAAAGACTTTGGAGTAGGCAAATATATTTTTATTGTAATTTATTTCATGCAGAAAACAATAATAGTAATGAAAATTAAAAACAATTAGAACATAACTTGGTGCAACGGTTTTGTGAAACCATATACAATAAGGTGACTCAAGAATCTCACAAAGTGTTGTTAAATACATCATAGGGTACAAGGCACTGGGACACAAGATTTGAACTGTTTACTTGGGACGGCGTAGAACGAATGACACCGCCACAGACTGATTAATTCACAGTAAGAACGATGAGGATTTATATGCATGCATGTAGCAATATATTTTCTGTGATACCACTGCCACAGCTTTTGCACTAGGACTGTGAAGATATTTAAACATACCTCTGCATGATTTACTTCTGCAATTCAATACTATCTTTTTATCATCATTGATGTACTTTACCATAATTCCGATAACATTTCGTATTAAAACAGATAGATTTGTCATCAAAAATTAACTCCCGATCAGTGTTTTTTCGTCGTAATGTTCGATAACTTTCCTCTTTTATTTTTCAAGAACTTCTTCCCTCTGGGGAACTGAAACTTTCAAAACAACTGTTGTATAAAAGAAAATAGGAGTGAGCGCCTGAGAAGAAAGGTAGAGATGATGGTAGATAGAGGAGTGAAAATTGTGAACTGGTTTTGAGATCATCGTAATTAATCAGTTGGGAGCTGGTGAGTTCCAAGTTGAAATAATACAAGTTAAATATGTGATAAACAAAAGAAATGTGTGGATCAGGAATAAACTATTTACTAAAACTTATTATTAGAATATAAAACTAGGATTAACTGTGTTAGGATGGATTCCTAGACAACATCTTAAATGTTCCATGTTAAGAACTAATAAACTGTTGACATTCTCTTACATTGTCTTCAATTTAGGTCTTCGGCTTGTTAGTGTTTGTAGACTTTTAAGATTGGCTGTATGAAATCAAATAATGAAGGAAATATGTCAAAGTTTGTCTTAATTAACTCTTGATGAGATCGTATACTGAATTTATTTCCAAAAGAATTATCTCTTTCAAAGGTATGATACAATATGTTACTAGCGAAAAATACTTGGAGAAAATTTCAATGGAATAAAATTCATTTCTACCTGCAAGATATTTTTAGATTTAAATTCACTGCAAAATAAAGGAGGAAAAAAAGTTATGTTGTTTTTAGGTATGTTATAGAGTAGGCTTTATAAATATTGTGAAGGTACTGAATATTAGCGAATCTTAGATAATTTTGGAAACACGAAGTATTGAAATAGGCATTTTAGTTTAATGAATTTTTTTGGGCCAAAAGAACCATATAAAATATTTAAAATTTTATCAAATTAATCTTATAACATTAATCAAGATAATGTTAGTTAGGAATAAAATCAATAAATATTAGTAAAGAGAAATTGTTAATTCGTCAATTAGCCCTAATAATGGTTTTCACTCTTGTATATAAAGAATATTTGAAATTTTTCGACTAATTAATCTTTTTTGACATATAAATGCTACTTGAATTTTCTTAGAATTGGTATCCTACAGTATGCAGCATTCTTTATTGCTTTTATACAGTAAGACTTATTTTTTTTTTATACGTACACAATATTATTTAATTTTATTGGATACTTTTTTATCCTCAACAGTGTATGCTATTAAATTTCTGCATAAACACAGATGAAATTACAGCAAATGAAATCAATTATAACATATTAAATTTATTTTGAAATATTTTACAATGGTTTAAAAGTTTCATCTGATTTCTGTGTCATGGAATTATAGTGATTATCAAATAAACATTTATCTAACTGACATATGAATAATTATTGATTCCTAAGACCTCTATTGATATTTATCAGATAAACAGCAGATAATTGAATTGAATTACTTAAATTTCAATAGGCCAATATATTTAAGTTTATTGTAGCTTTTTAAAATCTTTATTTTGAATAAACGAAAATATTTAATTATAAATAATACATAAAACAAGTAAACTTCTTTTCTTTTATTTTGCACATGTGAAAATATGGGAATAGACAGATAAAATATGAAAGCTTCTTCAAATGCGTCCAAAATAATGTTTTAACCCGCATTTAAGTTTTCTAAAAAATAATTTTGCACATTGATTTTGTGTAAGTAAATAACCTAAATAATTCTGGCGTAAATGTTTCCATTTCATGACTGTTTTGAGTCATACATTATTGGATATGTGTAATAAAATCAAAGTATTTGTTTTACTTAATCAGTAATGTAACGAACCATATTTATTAAAGTGTTTAAACTATATTTATTTAATACTCTAGCTAGCATATGTTATTCCATGTTACATTAAAAAAACTTGTATATACTTTTATTTGAAATACTTTCTGATAAGTATATATAGACAAACCTCATTTCCTATTGTATTTATATTCTTGCACAGTTGTAAAATTTAGTTAAGAGTTTAGAAAGAACGATAATTTAACGCTTCTATTTTCTGGAAAACTGATTAATTATGTTATGCATAATCCATTAGCTTTCTCATCTGACAACATAATGACTGTAATTGTGTATCAAAAATAAAATGGATGCAATTTTTATAAGTAACGTCAAAGATAAGAACGTATATAAAAAAACTAAAATAGGTTCGTTGAGGAATAATAGGCAAAATTTTTTATCTTTTTAATATTCGCATTAAATGGTTATGCATTTTTCAAGTTACGTTAAAATTGAATAATTGCACAGTTTAATTCTTTTTTTCTTAAACGAAGAGTTACTTGCCAGTATTTTTTATTTTTGAAAATTTTATATTTAGCAAGTTATACTTTCGTTAGAAGTAGCAGAATGTTTTGAAATATTTTATAATTATGTTATTTAATGGTGATGCGATGTTTGATGTTTTTATTCCATGCTCTCAAATTCTTTGATTCTCCATGATCTTATAGAAACTACAACATCCACTGTTTTTTGTAATTAAAGAAAAATTGAATCGACTTTTTAAGATGCTATTCATGATTTTCGTTTATGTTCGTTATGTTACAGAGAATGTATCAAAAATTGTTTACTTCATAGTTTTTATCTTTTTTTGTTGAGTAACTTATGACTCTGTAAGTGACAAATGTTGAAATTATGAAGAGTTGTTGTCTCTATTGTTTTTATAATAGAACAATATTCTAATTAATGAATTTCAACAGCTTTTCTGAACTGTTAATGAAAACACGAGTTATACAAATTCTTAGGTCATATATAATTATAAGTAAAAAGTTCATAGAATATTTTCTCCACAGGTTATCTTAATAATTATTGACTTTAATTTAAAATTTTGAAAAATATTGCTATTCTTCAAATAGATCTTAGATTTAATTTGCTAATAATTACTACTATGTATTTTATATTAGATTTGACTACTCATGTTTATTAATTTCCTTTAGAGCCATTGTTACATATAATTCAATGTATATATTCCGTACATATAAATGGAATATTAAAAGAGTTATTTGTTCTACATGTCAAAACATTTCAAATTATTGAAAAATTATTTGATTGTACTTTGAATTTTTATCAATAAATTTAGATAGCTGATTATTAAAAATTATAATTTGATTAATAATTGAATGAATTACTTAGCATTCACATTTTTTAGAACTAAAAAATGTTCTTAATGATAATAACATTTCTAAAAAAGTTTACATTTCCGAAAATTCCCGTCATATCAAATTAGATTTATAACAGAGTAAATGTGATTTGAATATAAACATTTTTTCCTGGAGAACTAATTTTATTAGTTTTCTTTAATAGAGGAAAATGAACATACTCTTGATTTTAAATATAGTACTTGTTTCAAAATAATTTTAAGGAAATAAAATTCACTTACACAATTTATTTTCACCACTTTTTGAGGACAATGGAAGATACGATATTCACATTTTAGAGAACTATGAATGTATTGAACTAAATAGTTTCACAAATACCGAGATAAGGAATAAATTTAGTAGAAATTGTGTAAATTGTATCCACTAATATTATATGCTAATGCTAAAATTCCTACCTATTAAATACAGACAATAAATTTTGGTACACCTAAAGAGCTTAGTTTGAAATTCAATGAATCCTTCCTTCAAATCCGATTTATATCACTTTCTTACATGGATATTCTTATGATTTCTTTGAAGTTTTATTGTAAATCAATTTAAATCTTTTAATAAACGTTCTTTTAATCTAAACAATTTAAATCTTGAACTTTTTTTGTGTCAGATAAATTGTTCAATATATAATACGGATGCTCGTCTAGACATTATGTCCTTCGAAAAGGATTTTTCTTAATCTAAGAAAATTGATGAGCGTCAGACAGTACTTTACCAATAATCCAATAACAAATCCAGCTCATTTTTGAGAAAACACTAGTTTAACATCAAGTTTCGTGATAGAAATGGATTCTTTTCTTGTATTTGGAAATTTTGACTATCTGAGTTACAGTTAAACAAAAAGAATGTTTTCCTTAGGTTTAACATTTTATCTTTGATGTCAGATTTGCGAACGTTCTCTCACTAATTCAGACTATAAAATGGGAGGGAAAGTATTTTGCAGAGGAATAATTCCTTTATTGGTTTATTTCCTAAAATTAAAATAACAAAATAACAACATTTTACGACACTATCAATCTTACAAGATAAAACATATTTCCTTGTTTTTTGTGTTTATTCTAAATATTGGAAAGGTTTTATATTCTAAATTAAGTATTGCAATATGAAGTTTATTCATGAATATTTTCTTAAGGAAGGTAATTTTCACATGCATTTATCCCTTTCTGTGCTTGTTTATAATTCTTGTATTACTTATAGATTTCTTTTCTATGATCATAAATAATTGTTTTGAGTAATCTTATATCTTGAAATAATTTCACAATGATAAATCTAAAATATCTTATTTCAACACAATGATAAATTATTCTTTAGTATTTTGCAAAGTTAAATTTAAGATTTGAATCTTTAGTAGATAAATATATTTTATATGGATTATTCCAAGTACAAGAAGACAGACTTAAAATATATAAAATCTTTTGATAAATAGCGTTTTGTTAAAATATATTATATATGTTGAGGATTCTATTTATTTTGACTTTTAATTGTAACAACAGTTGTCTTCTATTTTGAAAATCATCACTTGGTAAAAATACGAGTAAGATGCAGACAATTTTAACGGTTTGTTCCATTTTAGTAGGAAAGCTAAAATTCTGTGAGAATACCGAAGAGTTCTGAAGGATTAGGTTTCCCAATTCCGGTTGCAACTCTATTCTTGTTAATATCAGCACATTTGTCTAATCCACATCTCATTGTACTCAAGTGTTACTCATATTAGCAATGTAAATTATATTTGTGCATTCATTAGAATTCAAATATATTGCAACTATATAATAATAAAATTGTCAGCGTTTCCCTCTTTTTGTTGTGATAGAAGTTTATAAAATATATTTCATTTTTAAGAAGATTTCATCAATACTATGTGAGATAGTATGAGTTCTAATATTTTGATCAATTTTGATTCCACACACATTGTATATTAAATATATGGAATCAATCCAAGACCGTATATAGTACAAATTAGAGGCACAGTATGTTTTATCGAATCAAATTGCTATACAAATTTGCTTTCTGTTATTAAATAAGGTTATATTTAAAGGTTCATACATTTTCCTGTAATCGTATGACTTCTACATTAACATGCAGGAAACCGAAAGTATTTACTATTTTTGCGATGCCTTGACAGATATCTTTCATGTAATCAATTTCTTTTATTGTACAGTATCATTTACTTTCAGGTTCCATTTGAAATTTTTCCTGTCATTAAACTCAATCCTTTTTATTATAATATTTTAATAATAGGCAAATTAAAAATGAATCTACCATTATTTTTAATAAATGACTCATTATATTTTTGAAATTTTAACCTATAAGCTATTATATTTTCTATATAGAAGCTATCCTAAGATGAAAATTTGATTATTAATGATTTGCAAATAAGATTTCATAAATATAGTCAGAAATTTGAATTTTATGGACAGTGTTGTATAAGTTGCTGAAAAGCTTATACTTCTCGTCTCACTTTATTACCTTCACAACAAAGAGTTGTCAATTTTTTTAATGAGAAGCTTTGAGGATGGACAAAGTTCCTGGAAATTGTGATTATCTTAAAATTATAATTTATTATACAGCAACGAAAAAATTTTAATTCTTTTTAGAACATAATAATATTTAAAATTGGTATGAGTAGAATCCTTTTTTTATCAGATTATTTAAAACTTAATTTTCAATAATTCAGTACCTGTTGAGTTTAGGTAAATAATGGGATAGATGGTACATATACATTAACAATATAAACTCACAAATTAGCAAGTATATTAAATTCTTTTATGACTTCTCTATAATAGCCTAATTTACCTTTTTATTGTTACTTCTTTATGTTCTTTGAAGAAAAACATTTATACGTGTGATGGGATACAAATTTTCTGCATCAAACTTCACCTATATTGTAATGCTCATTACATATTCGTTTCCCGAAGTTTACAAAATGAATATAAGTTCGTGTAGTTTAATAAATCATATTTAATAAGTTTGAAAAGAATTATATTAACAAGTTCAATATATTACATTTCATAAAGTCAAATAGAATAATAAGTAACAACAAAAGTTTAGTAGAGTTATCCCAACACCACAACAACACACACAACACCAAACCGCACCAATTTGCACACACACACACACACACACACACACACACCACCATATATATAATATGTTTAAATAATATAAAAGTATTAAATGTTGATGTGTAATAATTAAATGATGTTTGTTTGACAAATACAAATCTACACTTTGAACATGTATCATTCGGAATAATTTTGATTGCTTCACTGATGTAGTGAAAGAACGTAAGCAATGTTTTCTTAGTAAAAATTTTGCAAATATATTTTTCGTAATTTTTCAATCTTTTGTTTCTGAACCTCTTCTAATAGATCGTAAAAATTCCCAAGTTTTTCTGCCAAGTAACGGGATCCTTTCATTAGTTTTCAAAATGCAATCCTGATTTTCCAGAATCAGATCAATAAAATAAAGGAATCTCATATTTTGTTGTTGTTGGAATCTATCAAAATATATAAAGGAAGAATTTGTTTGCTTATGTGTGTGTTTATGTAGAAGGACGTAGTAAAAAATGAGAATAATATTGAAGATAGAACGCTGAAACTGTTAGGTAACGATTATATACAACTAAAACGATTTATTTATAAAATTCACTCAGGGTTTTTTAAAATTAAGGAGTAGATGCTGATAAGGCAGACTTTTTCTTCACTGCGCATGTTATATCGCCCGTTACATATCCTTACTTGGTTCTGGCGACTTACATCCACGTAGAAGAGAATAACTACTATTGCTCCGTACTTCTTAAAATTCAGAATACTTAGTAGCATATGTTATATTTATCCATTTGTTTGTCATTTGTAGCAGAGAATCTTTTGTGAAGATTTCATTTGTCTTTTTGTAGAGTTACTATTCTGTTTCAGATTAATCATTGTGTATAACCAACAGAGTTTTACTCTTACTTTCTATTTTCAATACATCTCAAATCTTTTACTCCTGTAGAATTATGATATGGATAAATCATTCAATTAAAAACATCACTATTTAGTTATTAATCTCAAAAAAAAACCGCTCTCAAATATTCTCTGATCTAATGCTACAAGTTCATCTTCAGATTCTTTGCTCACTTACACTCGAGGATCTAGATCCTTGTAGATGGATAGGAGTTAATTACGGTTGTTTTTCGTCTATTTCGGCACTTATTTTCCACTAATCTCAAATAATTAAATGTTTTCTTTCAAGTTTTTGAAAGTATTAATTTCATTATTTTTTATAACTTTGATATCAAGTTTTAAATTTTTTGCTTACTTAATAATATTGAAGAATTTTATTACATATTTTGCACTAATACAAATGATTCTTCTGCAGATTACAGATGCATCAAATGATATATCCATGTTTTTAAAAAGAAGATTGAATTTATTTTCAAGTTGTTAATTATTTAGCCACTTTGGAACTGAAATAGCACAGCAAGAGTTCAAATTTTTAAGATTTTAAGAGTGGCTCATCAAAACTCTCAATCCAAACTGTATTAATGGTATGCGATTGTCCGGCATGAACATTTAACATCTTTAAAATATGAAAAATATCATTTAGAAATTTTATTCCAATTTTAATTGCACAAAACACACAGATAGCAATCTTTTCTCGCTATCACCTTTCTCTTAGAGAAGAAAGGGATTTACTCTCCATTAGCATTATTCTGAAGTATATTATATATAGATGACATCCAGATCTTTGTTACTGATAATTTATTATTCACCATAGAAGATTTTGGAGATCGTTATATTTACTCATTTATTTTGCATCCTTAAAAAGTTTGCAACAATGCTTTTTACAAGCTCTTAGTAAAGTATATATATATATATATATAATTTAATTATAATACTCTATCTCTATATTTATTATATTATTTATGTACTTAAATTGAAGTTTTGGCTACGAAATTAATCTAAAAAGTATAATTTATTTGAAACGTTGATGAAATTGATTTGCCTTAAAATTTTCCTCTTGAAGCTTGAATAGTTTACAGATTATATTGTCCTTCCAAATTAATTACTCAAACGTAACTTCTGAAGGGTCTTATAATTAGCTTTGTGTCTACACATTTGTCTTTTAACGACCATATTTATATAATTACATGAAGAACTTTCCGTAATGAGGTCCTACGACAACTAGGAATAGAATTTAAAGTCAACAGAACAATATTGGACTGGTCTTTGAAAGCTAACAGAGCACTGTAATTAGAGGCCTTCACCTATAGCAGCCAGCGCATCGCTCCGTTTCTATGAGTTGTGTCCTCTTTCAGCCGGATAGCCTCTTCCACGATCTCCTACCGGATAGGTCACAGAATTACACATTGACAGAAATCCAGTGACGCAGAAATATTTATAAATCCGTGTAATGAACCTTGAACACTTGCTTATCATACTACGTCCGAGAACGGTCAGACTAACGCAATTCGCCTAAAGTTAGTGAACTTGCGTTTGGACATGTGGTTTGTTGCATGAAATTCATATGATCCGGATTTTGGTAATGAATACTGGTGATCGGATGTAGGAATCTACAGCAATTAATTCGGTGCTAGTCCTGATAGTTAAGTCTCGTCTACCATCGATCTTTTAACTCATAAGCGCAATGTTAATCCTTTAAAATTTGAAATTGTCGATTCACAAATCTAGATTGTTGTATCACAATGAAAGGGATGTAAGATATTCGTAGATCTAAATATAAGGTGGTCTATTTGACTGTTTTTTTGGCTACAGATTTTCGAAAATGTTCTTAACCCCAGCTATTTAAATAAGCTCACAAATTAATTGTTAAAAAGCAAATATGAATTTTTACAAAATTAATGAGAAAAGTAAATAGGAATTTTCAGTTATAATATACTTTCTAATTAAATTAATTGCACTCCTATTTTCAATAGGTTTAATTTAAGAATACGCTACCGTCTAATAGTTAACATAATTGAATTATATGAATAATGAAGGAAGTCAAATTGTGTCGGAATGGCGGAAATATGCGAGAGTAAGCGATTATAAAACCACGCAATCAGTTTAAAATAAAGATAATAATCTCTTATCAAAGAAAAATTTATAGGTAATTAAGTATAGGAGTAACACTCGTAAAAAACAATGTGATAAAGGATAGTGCTGTGGTTTAACATTGTGGTCTGACAGGGGCTCTGCACAACGATTTCTCTTACTAACTATGATATTGGGTTTGAGTTGTTAGCTCAAACAGTTTCCAAACATCACGAAGAACTCTTGAGAGTTTGCCAAAGGGCGGTGAAGAGAGTTTGGTAGGGACAAAAGACTATGAAATTTATCTTGTGAGTTTTATTATACTCGCACCGATAATTCAGATTAGGTAAGTGAACGGCATGATTGCGTTGGATGTTTCTTCGAGGAAGGCGTCATTATAGGTCTAAAGAGTGACAATCCCATTATAATCCATAAATATTAGAAGTCAGAACTGAGTAACCTCTTAAATAAGGCTCAATAATTTTCATCTCATACTTTTGGAGGATGCTAGCCACGTCTCAAGGTATGGGGTCTGTTCGGCCCGTCTAGATTCCTACCTCCATTTTGGCTTCCTTAATGGAAATGATGTCTTTTCGTCATGCTTCGGGTGAAAATGAGTTCTACATTCATCGATATTGTTAGCTAATGAGAATCAGTGTTCAGCCAATGAATTCGTCTGAATTTCCTATTGGCCCATTGTCGCAAACTCAGTACTGATGTTTTCACCGTTTAAACAGAGTTAGCTTTTATGCTTAGAGAAGAAAATGCTAGAAACATGATCTTTGCTGAAACAAACTTGATTGAGTCTTCTGTAAACATTTTTGCCTGGAAACTCGTATCTGCACCAAAACAGTAATCTGAAACAACTGTTCCAGTGGTGTACCGAAAGACTCTTAGTCGATCTGGTACTATTCGTTAGTTGATCATTTCTGCACTGAAATTCGGGCAATATACATTCAAGCTAAATGGGATATTTCCGGATGTAGTCGTTCTGATACAAAATATTCTAACGATTTTCCCTTTCGTCAATATCCAATTGCCGTTTTGTGCCATCATTGTCACTGTTTAATAGTTAAAAAGTTCTTGTAGCACAGATTGCATGAAACTAGTCTGAACTGCTTATTCCGAGGATCCTTTTATCAGATTTCCGATGTGCACTGGTGTTTATAGCGCATGAAGACGTCGACTGAAAGTTTCTAAAAAATTTAACCTTCAACAGACAATTTTATTATGAAGTAATTGGAACAAATTCGCTAATTTCTCACAATCTTCGATATTCACGAATAATATGCTTAAGTTTTGTACAAATGTATTTAGAAATGCAGGATTGAACGAAATATATTTAAGTTCAGTTTATCCAATATGTTAGGAATCAGGGATCTTTGAGTGCTGATAGTGCAAAAGTAAGGATTGAACAGTCAAGTTTGGATCTCACAGTAATATTTGTCATGTAGGATCCAATTTAGTAAATTTAAAATTATATGTTAAACTTATTTTCATTAAATCATATGCAATTAAGACAATGATACATAAGTAGAAATTGCTATAATTGAATTAGGTAATGTCAATAAATTTAAATCAAATTTCTAAATATTACAGGTAAGCTAACTGTATTTTGAAGATAGCAAAATATTCATTAATTATTGATTGAATACTGACAGGAGGAAAGATATGTCATATAATATTGTGCTTCAGCATCCATTTATTAAATAATAATTTATTGTACTATTTGGATTTTATAAATTCATTTACGAGCTTCGTTATTAGAGATACAATTTCATCTTACTTTTAAATTAGCTTTTATACACTCCTATGTATCCTAAATAGAATGGTGAGACTATCTAATTGTGGTTACTAAAATGTAAAATCCTCTTTTGACAAGTTCATATTAATATTATCAGATGTGTTTTTCATTGCAAACTTAGAATGTTTGTAAAGTTTCATTTGAATCCAAATCAGTAATTTAAAGAACAATTTATTTTTTGTTCAAGTATTAGAGGCATATAATTTCGCATTATAAAAAAGAATAATCAAAATTAAGGGTAAAATTCAAGACTTGAAAATATTAAAATTCTGCAAAATAAAATCATTAGCTATAAATGGTAGAGCATCTTCAATTTTTCTCCAGATTCTAAATCGCTTTAGTCTGACTTCTACAAAATTATTATATAGGTTCTATTTAATCCAAGTAAATTGTACAAACGTCATTTATAATTAAAACTTTATTTTTAGTATTTTAAATTGTAGGAATTATTGCTTACGATAAATATTTGTTCTGAACTGGCTACCATTTAAAACATTGTAATTTAAGGGATGTATTTAGGATCAGTTATAAAAATATGAAGTAATTTAATCCATTTGTGAACTTTAAATGATTAACACATATATTTCATAATATGCTTCTTCTTTATAATTCATTTTAAGGGAACTTTAATGAAAATTATTCTCTAAGTTTTAATTCACTAAGTTATTTGGTATTCTTTTGAAATGAGTAGCAAGTCATGTGGGAATTCATTTTCTTACAAATATTCCATATCAATGTTAAGAGTCATTAAAATAAAAGTAATAGTAGAACTGTTCGTCTTATACTGACAGAAGGTACTATAAAATGCATTAAATACTTTCATTAATGACAACATGGGAATAACTAATGTTTCATAAAAAAATTATTTGTTATTTGTTCTTTACGTGTGCTTTTCTTAATCAGCTGTACTCTAAACTCAAAACTTACTTGGAAACACATCTTTAATTTTGAATTTTGTGCATCAAAGGATTTATTCAGAAAATATTGATATATTCAGAGAAGAAAATATCCAAAACAAAATATGTAATAAATATAATGTAGAACAAATTTTTAAAAAATGCATTTTATCTCAGATAATGAATACTCAAAAATAGTGCAATAGATTTCCCAGGATTTTATTATATTTCTTAAAATAAATATATTTCTAACATATTTTATGAAATACATAATTTCGGCAAAATGATATGTGGTTATTTTTTGATTGAGTTGGGTTCTATTAATTTCATATCAATTCAATTTGTCCTATTTGTTTTGTTCTTATATTCATTAATATTCCCAGCCCAAATCAACTTGAAATAGTTCAAAGCTTTTCAATAATTTTAATAATTCTAAATCATAAAGTAAACAGTGAATTTAAGTATATTTTCAAAATATTTTAATTATCAAATCGTTTAATTAATTAAAAATTATCTATTTAGAAAATATTTAAATCAATGTTTCCAAATCTATAAAATAGTAGTTCAATAAGATGTATGCGATAAAATACCACAGATAAGTGAAGATTTGTTAACTTAGTCAGTCCATTGAACCAAATTGGCCATGAAGCTGGCCAAATGGATATCGATATGTTTGGGTCAGATTTGTGAGTACTTATCCTTATTCATTGTAACGTAAAACAAGAGCTTGAAGAGAAGTCTCGACAGACTATAATTGGGCATGGAAAATGCTTGGAAATCAATAAAATATTTTCATTTGCTTTAATAAGTATTCATTATTCATTTTGTTGATTCACTGACACTGTAGCAGTATTGGAATATTAACGGTTTAAAAATGAGATTACGTTTGATGGTTTGTCACGGGTTCAAAGTTCTAACTCACCAAGGAAGTCATTAATGAAGATTGTTCAATAATAATGAATCTAGAAAGATAAGTCTTTAAAAAAAAGTGATACAATATTGGAAAATAGAGATGAAACATTTTATATCTTACCTCCCTCTTAGAAGATCTGCAGAACAACCCTTCAGCTCTAAGACTATATTATTTCAGTTTTAGAACAGAATGTTAGAATTAAATCAATTTTATAATAAATTTACTTGAGAAATACTTTTGAACAACAATAGGAGTACTTTTCTTTTCATGTGACATTAAAGTTTGCAATTAAACAAAGGGAAGACTCAGAGCAGGTTACTTCAAATAATGGATATCCACAATATATCAAATTATAAAGCATTAGCTTTCAAGCATTTGAAATTACCGTGCATTGTCGAATATATATATATATCATATATATATATATATATATATATATGTATATATATATATATATATA
>BMAW01076747.1:0-12749 GCA_019974015.1 Nephila pilipes | reverse complement strand
ATATATATATACTGCTGTTTGTAGAAAATGCAACACCATGAAAGAATCATCAGAATCAAATGAAATTTAATGCAGAAACGACTTGTACTGATACAAATAAATGATGAAATTTTCAAAACAAAAGAAACAAATTAAGCGTCCGAAATCAGTATTTGGTGCAGCCACCATGCGCTGCAATAAGTGCTGCTATACGACGTGGCATGGAGTCAAACAGATGTTGAATATCTGCTTGAGGAAGAGAATTCCATATCGCTTGTATGCGCAACCAAAGTTCGTCTTTGGAAACTGCAGGACGCGGATCACGAGCGAGACGCCGACCAACCATATCCCACACGTGCTCAATAGGCGACATATCCGGTGAATAAGCAGGCCAAGGAAGAAGTTGCATGCGTTGTGCTGAACAGAAGTCTCGAACAGTCCGCGCAACATGTGGGCGTGCATTATCCTGCTGAAAGATAGCTCCAGGGATGCCTTGAAGGAAAGGAACGACTTCAGGCTGTAGCACTTCACGGACTTACCTGTTGCTATTGAGATTACCCTCAATTCGTATCAAATTGGATCGTCCATGATACGAAATCACACCCCAGACCATAACTCCGGGTGTTCGACCACTATGTCGTTCAATAATACACTCAGGAAGGCAGCGTTGACCGGCATAACGTCTAACACGAACACGGCCATCATGGGTCCACAAATTGAAGCGTGATTCATCTGAAAAGACAACTTGGTGCCAATCAGCTCGCCTGTCTCTGTGCTCAAGAGCCAACTGCCGACGCAGCCGTCGATGATTCGCCGTGAGGGGAATCCTGTATAAAGGCACCCTTGCACGCAATCCACGGCGCAGCAGACGACGACGAATTGACGAAGCCGACAATTGTACACCTGTAGCAGTAGACCAACGTGCTGCCAGCTGCCTGGAGGAAGCTGTGCGATCATTCACCGCCATGCGGAGCAGGTGTCGATCATCGCGCTCTGACGTCACCTTCTGTCGTCCAGTGCCTGTTTTTCGAGTTGTTCGGTGCTCGTCGGTCCACTGCTTCCAAACTCGCATCACTGTGGAACTGTTCCGCTGCATACGAGCTGCTATTGCGCGATAGGAAAATCCTCCTTCTCGAAGGCCGATTATCCTCCCTCGTTCAAACTCCGTAAGTTGCTTGAATTTCTTATTCTTCCGTCGTGGAGGCATACTCAGGTCTCACTAAACGTTTGCCACTAACAAATAATCATAGACTTTTTTCAACGTCCCGCTACAGCACTTTATTTATACGCTTTCAGCATCAATTCAGAGGGCGCTGCGCGAGCCGCGCACGCGCGATGGCTCTGAAACTTTATTAATTTGCATAATATCCTATAATTGACATTTGCTGCGAATTTCATTTGATTCTGATGATTCCTTCATGGTGTTGCATTTTCTACAAACAGCAGTTTAGAAAAACATCCAAATTTTGTTACTGTGTATTTTTACTGTCAAAGGGGCATTTATAAAAAAATAAGCAAAATCTAAGACTTCCCGCAAAGCATGGTAATTCGAAAGAAAATAGATATATTGACATTTTGTGAATGATTAGCTCGGAATATTACTATATCAATTGGATAACTGTTATTTTGATAATATAGCCCTTACGTAGGAAGGGAAGCTATAGTAGCTCGAACTCTGAACACTGAAATTTTCTTTAACAGTCATTGTAAATTTTACTTTATTGCAATATATATGTGGTGCCCGATAGACGTTCAGGACCCACTAGAGCCACCTGTAGATTCCTGCGGAAGTAGTCAAGCTGTCAGACGAGATGGGAGACGACGGCCGTGACGCAAGGCGATTGCTTCTTTAATTATAACGACGAGACTTAAGATGAAAGACTTTTTTTATGAATCACTTTCTTTTTTATTTTCAGACGCGTTGTTCTAACATTAATGACGAATCTTTAAATTAATTTTTATTGTATAGTTTAATATTAACTTTGTAAATATTTTCTTCTTATATTAACTAAATAGTTAAACTCAATAATCGTATTTCTTGACGTCGGCTATTATCCACATTTTATCAGAAGTGGGATTAACTAACTAACGGTACTGATTTTTTCGATTAAATTCTATTTCTTCTTCGATAAGAAGAAAGTTTCAACGTTTTGGTGCAAATGTATTTCCATGAATTAACTAGTGATGGATTAATACTACGGTGATGTGCGTGAGTTCTGAAAAAATTTTACAGTGTCTATGTTCGAAAGTTTATTCAAAAATATTCCATTATTGCTAGGTCGTTAAGTGACCTCTTGAGAAAAGACCAAAAGTATAAATTCTGCGAAGAAGAAATGAATTCTTTTAATCAATTAAAGTCACTGTTAGCTGAAAAGGCTGTCTTAAAAATTTACAACCCTAGTTATGAAACTGAATTGCATACCGACGTTAGCTTAGAAAGATACAGAGCTATTTTAATGCAAAACCTCCTAATGACAAACCCTTCCATATTATCCACCCCGCCTATTTCATATGTCAAGAAAATAATAAATGAAGAAAAGAAGTATGCTAGTTATGAACTGGAAGCCCTTGCCATCATAGAAGCAATAAAGATATTTCTAATTGGAAATTCCATTCAAAATTGTCGCAGACTGTGCCGCACTCGGAAAAACTATGCGAAAAAAAGAGATTTGTCAACTCGCGTTGGATGTTGGGTTTTATTGCTGCAATAATTCAATTATATCTTTGAGCATCGATCTGGTACACGAATAATTCATGTTGATACCCTAAGTAGATCTCCCATAAGCGTATTTTGTATATCATCAGATAACATCTGACCAAAATTAAAATTAGCCCAAGATAACGAAAATGAAGTAAAAGCAATCAAATAACTATTAAATATTTCTATTTACGAAGAGTATTGCAATCGAAATGGAATTTTGTATAAATTTGTTGATGTAAAGAGTTAGTAGTTGTGCCTGACAGCATGCAAACCGAAATTATATGAACACGAAAAAGAACATACTGGGATAAAATACACTAAAAACACCTCCAAGATTATTATTTCATTCCTAAACTTAGGCAGAAAATTGAGAATATCATATCAAATTGTGTCCAATGTATTCTCGTAAATCACAAAAAGGGAAAGATAGAGAGTCTGCTGCAATCGTTATATAAAAAAGACACGCCGTTGCACACCTATCATTTTGATCATTTCGGACCTTTGGAGAGTACGCATAAAAATTATAAATTTGTTTTGGCAGTCATTGATGAGTTTACTAATTTCGTATGGATTTATCCTATGAAAGGCACAACATTCGTCGAAGTAATAGCGAACCAAAAGGCTGTATTTGGAAGCCCTTACTAAATAATCTCTGATAGAGGTAAGGCATTTAACTCAGGTGAGTATGCTGATTATTGTGTGCTAAAGAAAATATAAGACATCACTTAATTACTACTGGCTTGCCAAGAGCCAATGGACAAATATAACGGATCAACCAGACTGCCATATTAGTGCTTTCAAAATGATCCTTAGAAGATCCAACTAAGTGATACGAGTTCATAAATGAACTACAGCAAACAATAAATTCCACCTGTCAAAAAGTATAAACCCTGCACCTCTCGCATTGCTTTTTGATACAAAGATGAATGTTGGAGCCTCGGACAAGCCGAAAGAAATGGTTGAAGTTGAATTTCAAGCAAATTTTGAAGCTCAAAGAGACGAACTGAGAAAACATGCGAAAAAATCAGATCTTCCCGATCCAAGACGAAAACCGGAAGACGTATAACTTAAGAAAACGGGAACCAAAGTCTTATAGTGTTAGAGATCTTGTTGCCTTCAAAAGAACATAGTTTAGACCATACCTAAAATTAAAAATGAAGTATCTAGGACCCTACAGGATCACTAGAGGAAAGGGAGGAAACACCTATGACGTTATAGAAGAGGGAAGCCGTCACGGACCCAACTGTACGACATCATGTGTTGAATACCTGAAACAATGGAGCAAGACATCTGCCTGGAGAACCAGCCAAATCCAGGATAGCAGAGTTCTGTGATGCCCGATAGATGTTCCGGGCCTATTAGCGCCACCTGCAGATACCTGTGAAAGCAGTCAAGCAGCCAGTTACTAGACCTGAGACGACGATGATGCTTGACGAAAGATGATTGATTCTTTAATTATAACGACGTGAACTTAAGATGAATATATTTATTTTGAATCACTTTCTTTTTAATTTCATACGCGTTGTTAAAACGTTAATGACGAACCTTTAAATTAATCTTCATTGCATATATTAGGATTTACTTCGTTTTTTCTTCTTATATTAATTAAATAGTTAGGTTCAATAACGATATTTCTTGTCGAAGGGTATAGCAAATATGGCATGTGTGTGTGTGGTGTGTGGTGTGTGTGTGTGTATTGTGTGTGTGTGTGTGTGTGTGTGTGTGTGTGTAAACTTCTATTCAATATAAAATCCCCAAGATTTAGTCTATTCTTTGTATATATATTTGAAAAACATATATTATATATAATACATCAGATTCATTGATACATAACATATTGAGATGTTATGTTTTCCAATGATGAAAAATGTCGTTTTTAGAGTATTTCCGGTCAGGGAAATTCATGATCTAGTAATATATTAAAACAGCTGTAACTCAACTTCAAAATAAAACAGAAATAAAATTAAAACAGTTTTAGAAAGTTTGAAGATTAAATTTAAATATGGATCCAAAAACGAATTTATATACATATAGACATATATATATCTGGATAAAAAATTGCGTTTTGAAGGTGTGCTATTACATTAAATTCAAACAGTTATTTGATTTGTTCTCTTCGCGCAGCGTTTTACTATTCTTTCATAAATATTCAATTCTTTTTCTGATCATAAAGTTCCAATATTTGACGGATGTGTTAATTAAATTACATTGGCGGAAGTTGGCACACTTTTTTCATCGATAATTGTTTAACCCATCATGAGAAGTGTCAGTCATTTTTTTATTATAATATGCATTATGCAATAAAATTAATAAATCATTTCCCTTTAATGGAATTAATAAGATCGAATAGTGTTGATCATAGACTTGAGAATATCAAAATAATATCAGAAATATAAAAGTTAGTTATCAGATCACATTATAATAATAACCAGTTTAGTAAAGAAGTTAGATAAACTATGAATAAATAAGTTCTCAAGAAATTAATTGCATTAAACTCATATAATTATTTAATTTGTTCCGCTTTGTATCGTTCTTCACTATTCAAATATGTTGAATAGTGAAACATTCAACATAAATTATTCTTTCGCGATTAATTTCTATTGAATATGATTAATTCGTGAATAAATGTACACGAAAAGGTTTACTGATCTGAAAATTTCAATATTTGTCACACGTGTTAATTGCATTACTTAAAGTAAATATGTTTTTTTATTGAGAATAAATTAACCTTGCATGCGAGGGGTCAGCCATTTTTTTATAACGATATTTTGTAAAGTAATGAATAAATTATTTAACATTAATATATTAAATAAGGTTGAAATATGTTGACAATAACTATGAGGATAATAAAATAATATTAGAAATATATAAAAGTTATTTATCGATTCAGATAATATTAATCACTTAAATGTACTTTGATATCTGCAATAATTTTATTTGGAAAGTTCCTCTGATTTTTAAAAACACCAAAATACTCCGTAAAAAGTAATTTAGAAAAAAAGGTATTTTCGAATGAATAATAATAAAATAATATCCAAATTTTCCTGAGAAGTAAATTATTAATATAAAGTAATTCTGCGCTAATAAATATTCTTAATCATTCTTTATAATTTTACTTTTACAACTAAGGTGTTTTTAACACCTAATTAAATCTTAATTAGCTCAAACAATCTATGAGAATATTTTTAATTTTCTCTTGCATATTTTGTAGATTTATGAATATAAAACAAAGCTTTGGATAAATCAATTTGTTAAATTTTGACAAATTATCACTTTTTCTTATGTATCTTAAGCTATCTTATTTTTTTAACGAAATTATCACTCATCATTTTTGACTTCTCGAAATATTTCTGTTAAATGTAAAATATGAGTAACATTGTTCCTTTGATGAAGATTATATTGTATATTTTTAATAATAAAAAAGAAGAAAATTACTCATTAGTAGCAAAACTAAAGAACGGTAAAACTGATATAGAATATTAATTATATATTTCTGTCCAACTCACTCAGAAGCCATCGAAAACTAACTGATTTGTAGAAAACTTTTAAAATATTATGTGTCTAATCCTTCCTTTTAATACCTTATTGCAGCCACTGATTCAATAAGCAAATTTACGAGAAATAAGAAATACAACCAAAATTAACAGGAAAGATTACATTGCTACTACCTTTCTCTGAAAGCAAATTACAATAAAAATCGCAATGATATATGAAACATAGTAAAACAAATTCCTGTTTTTGGAAGAGTGGTTGAAAGGCGGTGAGAGTAACCATGCAACAAATAACCAGTCCTTTTATATTTTCTTTTAGCTGCTAAACTTTAATTATGTATTAATGTAGCACAATATACAAATACATAAAATAATAACAAACATCTAGCTATACTATCATACACTGATCTTTACTTCAGCCAACATGATGGCCTTCTGCTATTCTAAATTCTTCCTCAACCAGGGTGGAGTTGAGTTGTTCTTCAACTCTTAATCAAGTTGAGTTGTTCCTGTCCATAGCTCTTTATTAACATTCATTTAGATACTTTGTAAACAAGGAATATAAAAAAAGATTAATATGTACGGACATTCAAACATCACTGTCATTTATGAGACAGTGATGTTTGGAAGTAAAAAAAATAAACATATTACTCAGAAATTTTTATACTAGTAATGCAATCTTCATCTGCTTATGAATAATATTTTCCATCGAGATGTGATCTGAATTTTGAGATATTTACGAAAATATTCTTCATATAAAAAGCACTTAAAGTAGTATACCATTCTCCCAGGTTTAACATTAACAAACCTAGCAAAACTATAAAATTTATATCTCTTCCAAACTTAAATAAGTCATTATTTTGCAATGGATTAATCTTTAGTACACTCCTTAGTTAAATGAAATAGGAGATATTGCTAATTATGAGTCAAATGCAACAAATTAAAATTAGTTTTGTTTCAGATTTTGACCAAATTTGAAAACAAAGATAGAGGTTTCCTCTTTGGCACATAGTCTTAGATCCTTATTACAATGATAGTCTGTTACATATTTTTCAAAAAGTTCCGGTTTTCAATTAATCTAAGAGAATTGAAATAAGTAACCTGATATAAAATTTCAAATATTTAAAAATTATGAATAACTTTAAGGACTTTACATAGCCATATTAAAATTACAACTCGTTACATTTAGTGTACTTAATATCTCTTTTGATTTCAGGATGTATTAAGAAGGAAATTTCTCAATAAAACTCACTAACTTTGATCAGCATGCAAAATCTAGCACTCGCCATAATTATGTGATGCTTTTATACTGTTGAAATATTAGAGATCTTGTATCGATGGTAGCGCCCCACTTAAGCAGTAAAATTGATTACTTATATTTCAGATGTTGGACGGGAATGACGTATTAAGTTATCTCCCTTTCGTTTTGATGAATTTTGAATAGTTCATACTTAACCGAAGTTTATGTAAATGTAAATTGTTAGGTAGATGAGATTTTTTTCACCTTAAGGTATCCGACTACATTAAAAACTCGAATTTTGGAGAAAATACCGAATTTTTTTTTATTTATCCATTAAAATATTTTAAACCTTCTTTTTCTTAAGCTACCTTCCATTTGTAGCTACGATACATAAAAATCAAGTTATAAGTGTTTTAATATCAGACATCCTTTGTTTTCTGAACAAGTTTTAACTTTAAATTCATTTTTTGAAGAATATAATTTTCAGCATGTTTACGATTTTTGAAAGGTAATAACTCGAATGTTTTTTTCGATATATTGATAAGGTCTGGTAGAAATGTTTTCATATTATTCTTAAAATCCTGAATTTGGATTTTTGTAATGTATGGTATATAAGTGGATTTATTCACATTTTAAGGCATAAGAGTGAAGGAACTTTTTTAAAAAAAAAAAAAAAAACGCGTGTTGTTATTTCGACTCATAATAACTCTGCAAATAATGAGAATTATCAAAAAATTCTATATCAGACTCTTTACAGGTGTCAAATTAATACATATGCTAAATAACAATGTTATTGAAATATTCTTTATGAAAGGAGAATATTTTGAAAATGAGCTTTAGTTTTCTTATTTTATGCTAAAAAATTACGTTTTAAAATTTTTTCATTATAATAAAACTTTTCAAAAGGTTTTTTTATATACATTTTAATTCAGATGATACTAAATATCAAAAAAAAAATTCATTTATACGTTTTTTCAAAATCATGGTTACCTTAATCGGATACCTTAAGCACAAATATGAATTTACTTTCCATACATACACTAACTATACAAAGAATTTAAATTTAAAAAGTTCAGGAGTGTAAAAGAATTTCTTTTCACGATTGTATAGCCCATTTTCGAAGCCCTTCACTTCATATACTAAGAGAATCATAACATTCATTGCTGATAATTTTATTCTTGTAGTCGCTTCAATACATACATTCTGATCACAATTTTAGTTTTTTTGTATTTATTTTAAGTAAAATTATCAAATAAAAATGTTTGTGATCAATTGCTTTTAAAATTCCTATCGAAGATGCTATAAACAATGGCAAAATCTGTGAAGACATTACTTACTGGAGAGACTCTTCTGCCTTCTAGACCGTTACAGATACAGAGTGTTTCGAAACTCGTGGGCAAAAATTTAAAGTGATATAAAACATCTAAGTAAGCAATTTTCACCATACAATACACAATCTATGCGATGTGTAGGAAAACTCGTGCTTTATTCTTTCCATTGTAGTATCGTCTAACGATTCATCATTTGTTCTCCGCCTTTGCATTGTATGAAGAAAATTACTTGTTTTGTTTAGATATTTTCTATCACACATTAAATTTTTGTCCATAATCAACGAAAAACATTTTATGTATATATCAGAATAAATTTAAATTTATAAAAGTTATATTTTATTATAATATTTGATTATTTTTTATTTAAAAACAAAAATAATTAATTACAAAAATATTTAAGTTTTTAGTAAATCAAGTGCAGTTATCTTGATAAAAACTAAATTAAGATTATCTTCCATTAGCAAGATTTTTTTTTGCGTTTATATAAGCGACAGAAAGAATGGAAGAAATTTCTGATGACTATCAAAATATATATTACTTTCCTTTTGAAATTGAATCGATAATACCCATGATTCATAAAAAAAAAATGAAAATGAGGTACGTTATTCAGACAAAATAATGCATCTATTTGCAATTTATCAAAGCTAATTTGTTGAATTACATAAATGAATTTCAAGGTCTTGTATTCAATTGAGCTCAAAAATCAATAATACAGCCTTTTAGAATATAAAGCCTCACCAAGATTTATTTCACTCACAGGTCTTCAAACTGTGTTCCGAAGAACCGTAGGGTTTCTTGGAATTTCGACAGGGGTTCCGCAAGAGATCATCATTTGCTTAATCAAAGCGACAAAATGTTTGTAAAATTTTAATTTTTATAGAATATTGAATTCTTAAAGGCAGTTTGCTTGTAAATATAAATAAATATTTTAAGAATAAAATAAAATCTTAAATTTCGTAAAACTCACATGCTTCAAATACGTTAATCGAGTATCATTAGGTCACATATTAGTCTGCGTTATTTGGCTGAGGTGAAGAATCACTCACTTATTTCACTATTTTCAAGGTATAAAGTAACATTGGTGCCACTCTTTTAAAATTGAAATCTTGGGCAAAATTTATTTTGAAAGATGATATTAAATGCTTCGGTAATTTGCATAGTACATTTTAGTAGACGATAACGCTGATAAAGATAAAAATGTAAAAATGAGTTTGGTCAAACATCTGCAAAACCATTTCTTGAATATTATCTTTTCTTGAATCCTGTACAAAATGAAAATTATCTTGGATCCAAAATCCTTCTCAAGAATGTGAATCCACCGAACTCCCAACAAAAGAAATAATGGAGTATATATAAATTTGATTGGTATATCAAATTGATATACACTCAATTAAAACTAAATTTTTGTTGATATTATGTATTTTTGGATTGACATTAGAAAAGAATATTCTGAAATCGCCGAAAGAGCTGTGAAATATCTAATATCATATGTTTCAACCTATGTATGAGAAAAATCTTTCTCTTTGTACGCTGCGACAAAAACAATGAAGAGAAACAAATTGGATGCGGAAGAAGACATTAGGTTGCAGATTTCAACAATTATTCCAGATATAAAAATACTTTGCAGTAAAAAAAAACACTCACGGCTATGTCATTCAAAAATTTATTTTCATTAACTTGTTGTATTTAAAAATATTGTTGCTTTTTGGTTTATTATTCAAAGGCTATATTTTAGGGAGGAAAAAACCCAAAAAAGTAATAATTATAAGCGTTAGCCACCTTACCATTCATTAATCTTACTAAGACGTTTCTATTATGATAAAATAGAAATGCAATAATAATCTTGTAAATTTGAGTAGAATAAAGAGCTTTGATATCCTTTTTTTTTCTCTTTGATCAAGGGGTTCCTCAAAGTTCAAAAGGTTGAATACCTCTGATTTAAAGAATTGATATGTAAACTTCGTTACCACAGGGAATGGATTTAAATTTAGCAGTTCTATACAGTGGATTGTTATTCAAGATGAATCATCCGATTTCAAAATGCTATATTTTCATAAATAAACGACACCGAATGATAAGTAGTACATGAATACATGAATGCAAGTGAAAAAAAAACCAATGTTTTTAAAAACAATTTTTTATATGGTGATAAAGTTTATTGAAAAAATTATTTAAATATTAATTAAAACTTTGTAAAAAACCTCATATCTCTCTCGTCTTTAAGATCACTCTCTCTGCGAAATTCAATATATCTTCCATAGATGGCGCCAGGTTACTACACAAATTACGTTACTAAAAAAAATTATTGAAATATTAGTTAAAACTTGTCACAAATATCTAAATATTGCATAGTTAGGCAAATAAGAATGATTCCCAAAGTTCCAGAGCTCTAGCTTAATGGGAAGTTGGTTAATTTAACGATCGAAAATTTGATGACACACCGACACACACACACCAAGTGAAATTCAGAAAAAAGTTTTAAAATATGGAAGTTTTCTTTACAAGTATTTGTTATAAGGGAATGAGGTACGTTGAACAGAGTCCCCACATATTATGACTCCATCTCACAGACTAGATTTAATGATTCCAGCAGAAGAAACGATAGGAAATTTCTAGATAAAATCTTTATTAAAAATGAACAATGATAATAAAAAATTCAAATACTCTCATCTGCATCTAATTGGCAGATTAACAAAAAAGGTGAGGCAGTGTGGAACGAAAAGAAAATGTACCTACAATATCGTCCACACCTCTTTGAAACCAGTCGTAGTTGTGACGTTTCAGTATTTGCATAAAGGTGATGGTCACAGAATCGAAATAGATATAACTTCCTTTAGTTGAACGTATAATGTGAATTCGATGTATAAATTCCTCCTAAACACGTTATAAAGTGTCAGTGGTAACTTATAGTACAGCAGAATAAATTCGTTGTTTAAGTTCCAATAAATTTGTGGGTAATGGTGACGCATACTTTTTATTTTTTACAGAATCTGAAGTGAAGAAATCGCATGGCGCCATATAAGGTGACATAAATGGCAAGCTGTGTAACATCAAGTCATCCGGTCCAGTGCAAACGATACAACTGCGAGATAGCTCCGTGAAAGCTTCTAAAATAGCTTTCGTGAAATAGCTTTGCGAAGAACACTCAAGGGCCATCTATTTTTCACGGTATAAGAGTTCTGCAGTTTTCTTTTGTATTCTTACTTTACTTATCATTTTGTGTCGTTTATTTTTGAAAATATATAACTTTAAAATCGGATGATTTCTTTTGAATAATTAATGCTGTATTTTATAATTTCCCCTTAAATTGCATTTGAAGCCTGAATAGTTTTTATTATAATTTAGAATGTGATTCCATTTGAGATGCACTATTAATAGAAAGAAAAAATTGGAATGATCGGTGTAAAAATAAACAAGCAAAATAAAAGAAATTAAAAATGAACACATATAAGGAAAAGTTAATTACAATTTTTGATAACTCAAAGACCGAAAATAAATTGAAGTAACAATCTGCCAATGTTTATTTATTATAACTATTTTTACTCAACATAATTATTCGAAATGTTTAATTAACTTCCTTCTACGCTAATTTATGCAAAATAAATGCTTCATATATTTTCTTAAGCGAACTATATTTAACAATATAAGCTATTAAGTACGCTTAACTTGGAAGGAAATTGGGAGGAAACTATTTGAACCAAATGTATTTAATAAACGCTGAAATAGCACTTTTGTGTTCTAGTCATTTTATGAGCTTCATATAGAAGCATCGCCAATATATAACATTGCTATAAAAGCCGCACAAATACTATTTCACTGAGATCATATTGTAGCCAATGTGTTTTAATATTACATATATTTTATATATTTTGTATATTTTCTCTTTGTGAATTAGAAACATGTTCAGATTTACAGTTAGTGCGATTGAAATTAAAACTATGCTTAAGAGTAATCTATAAAAATATACTCATATTAATGAACAATATGATCACATTGCATGATATTAT
>BMAW01076740.1:2125-18013 GCA_019974015.1 Nephila pilipes | reverse complement strand
AAAATTTAGTAATAAATAAAATTTAGATTTAAAATTTAGTAATAAATGAAATTTAGATTTAAGATTTAATAATAAATAAAATTTAGATTTAAGATTTAATAATAAATAAAATTTAAAATAAAAATAAAAGGACTAAAAAGGTTTCACCTAAAAAGTTTTATGAGTGTTGAATATTATCATTGTAATAACATTAATTCTATTAACCATACGATAATTTATTGTGCATATGCAAAGCATGCTGCATTTCAGTGCAAAATTTTGACTTTACACAGTTTTTGAGGCAACATAAAATTGCTGATCGTGGTTCGAATTAAACACCACAATAAAACAAATGAAGGATGAAATAGTAGAATTATTTTTACTATATCATATGCACTTTTCGTCAGCATTTTCAAGTAATAAATAATAAAATGGATAAAATATCAAAGAATACGAGTATATATCCAGATAGAAAGCACGAACATCTGAAATGATTTGATTTACATAAAAAAATCATATTTATTGTTGAATCATAAAAAGAGGAGTTTGTTTGAAATTTTATATACAAAAGATATATATATATATATATAGCAAGAAATTTATGTTAATCTATTTAGCCAGAAACAATTATTAACATCTTAAAGCCACAAGCAATATTAAATTTAATAAAAACACGCAATTACATTATGTAAATTTACACTACTAAAATTATATTTGCGACTCGAGACAAAAGTTCTTTGTATTGCCTTTCATGATTATATATCATGCCAAATATCTTGTAATATTGTGTATACAAAACAATTTGTTTACGAAGATGTATCGTAAAGTTTTAATAATAACTAAGAAATAACTGATCTATTTAGATAAAATATATTCAGCAAATTAATTTATCTTTTTGTACATAATGTTGCAAATTTTAGCTACTAATGTGAAAAGTCTGATTTCAGGATGTCGTAGATGGAACAAATCTACATAATTGCAAATTGTTATTTATGACAAAAAATAATCGTAGAAACTTCTTTTTTTATTTATTACTAAAAATAATCGATGTAGAAACTTCTTTTTTATTTATTACTAAAAATAATTGATGTAGAAACTCATTTTTAATTTATTATTCTTAAAACTTCTCCGAACAATTTCTATCCAGAGTTCTATATTTTTCCTGGAGTTCCTAAAATTTTTGAAAGCAGTCATTGTAGAATTCAAGAGATAGAGTTCTATTTTCTCTATACTACAGGTTATTTATGAGTTGCAATACCGGCTGTATGTTTTCTAAAAATAGAAATTCATTGTGATAGCAAAATAGAGCATTAAAGGTAAATACTTAATTATAATGCTAACTGTTTTCTTTAAAAGGCTATCAAATGTTTCGAAAACATTCTCAAGATGATTTTTTTTTTCGGAATTATTCCAAACAGAATTTGCTAAGAATAGTAATCATTATCTTAGACAAGAATTTAAAATGTATATTTGATATAATTCTTGTATAAAACAAAAAGAAGTTTTCTTCGTGAGGCATATCCTGAATTTTTGCGAATATGTTTTAATGTATTATTTTTTTACATTGAATATAAAGTAAGTTTGAAATAATTTTTTTAGTAATGAAGGCCTTTAGTAATATCCACTTATATAATTTAAAAGTAGAAAGAAATTTTTTATTCATGATACCAATTAGATGAAAGTTTATTGACCTATCAACCACCACAAAAAAGTATCACATAGCTAAACAAAAGTGTATGGAATATTTAAACCTAATAAAAGGATTGAAAACTAATTTTTAAATTATATTTCGGATTTACTACCATATTAATACTTTTGAAAACCAGTGTGATAAAAAAAATTCTCGTTATTTTAAACAACGAATAAATGTGTATTTTTCATTGAATATAATTATAATCGAGTAAATTTTGGAGGACACAAACAAAATTAGTAAAATTACTTTAACCAATGTTAAGAAGTTATTAGAACATGATATATTTTTCTTATTTAAATGTTTGAAAGAAAGAAAGCTTCAATATTTATATAACGTTTAATTTGCGTACAATAAGAAAAAAGTTTGGGAAAATATATGGAAAAACCTTTTCCTTTATCGGGACAATACAGGTCTTCAATGGGTAATATGTGATCTATAATTATTTTAAATATTAATGAAAATATCACATCTACTAGGAATTTCTAACTACTTTATGAACCACAAAAAGTTAGCAATTTTTATCACACCACAAAAAAACTGATTTTAATACATTATTGTATAGCAAAACTTATTTACCTAGATATAATTAATGATCATTTGTAACTGTAATCAATTTGTGCTCTTATCATTCATATTTGTTAAACATAAATTACTTCAGGCACACAAGTCGAACAAGGATAAAAATTAAGAATAAATTATACGCTATGAAGATTTCATTACAAAAACTAAAGCTTTCAAAAGACAATCCATAAGTTCCATTACTTAGAAACTAATTTACAAAACTTTTAAGGAGTTAAACTTTTATTTCCCCTTAATAAAAAAAAATTGTATTATTTAATGAATAACACGGAAGACAATTTTTTCCTTTTGGATTTCTTCTATAAATTAAAGAAACAATATGCTGTTTTTAAGTAAGAAATATTGTCATAGAAAAAACAATTACAAATTTCAAATTTCGATTTATCTTTAAGTTATTTTGTTTTATATAAATATTCTGCAAGAAATAGGACAATTGTCATGCAAACCTAGTGCTTTGAACAATATTTCTGTGCTTCCGGTTTTCAGAGTTAATTATAACTGTATTTCTTAGTTTATGTCGGTACATTTATATACCTTACAAAAGGATTCTATAAGCTAAATATCATAAAAAATCTTCGATAGAAAATATTTTTATGCTTCTCGATTTGTCTATACCAATTTTTCAAATTTCGGGAAAAGAACTTATTTTCAATACATTGCAAGATAATAAAACATCACAAAAGTATTAATAAAGTAAACAAACGAAACTAACCATTGAAGAAATCAATAAATCAAATGCATATTTTCTGATGAACAATGACAAGTAAATTAAAAGCTTAATAAATCAAGCATTATTAAAACTGTTATATCTCAAGATCGGTCTAGTAAACGTAAAATAAAACTTGCATTGAAAAGATCTGTTTAGTTTTAAGTTACATCATACTATAACAATGCAATTGCTTATGACATATGATCATCGTAATTCTGAATTATGGCGAATGACGAGGGAACACCGGAGGCGATACCGTATTTTTTAAACTTCTTCATTGATCGCGTGTAACTTAGAAGCCTAGTTCAAGTGAAGATGAAACTCTTCGTTACTGCAATACAAATTTTAAGGGGATTATTATATCGTGAAAGAAAATTATAGACTATTATAAAATTAAATTAACTTAAAAACGTATTATCGAACTTACTGAAAGTCAAAATAAATAACTATAATAAAATAGAACTTTTTAAAATACTTCCATTATCCAGTCTATCATCAAATTTATTTAAATAATTTATGTAATTGAGATTAAACTTAAAAGGGATGTAAAATGTACTTTACCTTCACTTCCCAAAGAGCTTAAATATACACAATTTTATCCAATTTACTCGTTATTGAAAATAAAAGTTTTGCTCCACATATAATTCCCTCAACTCATTTTCTATTAAGTTATTAAGTTTCTAACTCCTTGTTTTCAATAAAACTTTGTTAAAATAGAAATTTAGGTTAAATGAATTATGACCAATCAGTCATGCAAACAAAGTAGAATTAATAAAGGGAAACTTTCCTTTTAGTAATTAATTACCTACGTTAATTAAGATAATAAATTAATTTATTAGTATCGTAAAATATTTCCATTTGTAATTTTCTAAGTCTATTTTATCACGATATGAAGAGAATTGCAAATATCATTGAAAGTATTATTTTTTGACGACTGTACGAATTACCGAAAAAAATCAATGTGGTAATTCGTACCATTTATTAACAATATACATACTGACTTTATTGGGATCGGAGAAATTAATTTTTCTGTTATTTTAGAGGCAATATAGCATATTATCTCTTTCATTATTTTATTAAATTTCGAAGAACTTCAATTTTAAATGATGTCACGTTATAAAAAAGGTTCTAAATAAGTCGTAAGTTCTGTGAAGAAGCAGAATTTTTCTAAAAAAATTGGATATGGTTCTTGCAATCATTTTCTGTAAGCGTATATTATTTCACTTAAATTTATTAAGCATAGTTACTGTTAAGATTTAGATAAAATTCGATTTTTGTCTTTATAACTAATTGCATTGTCTTATAGGACGTCAAGTGAAAGTTGTAGATTCAAAACTATAGTTTGGAAATTTTATGTGTTAATTTTTTCTAATAATAAATTTTTATTTCCTTTTGATAAGATATTTTTTTAAGAAAAACGTTATTTCAAATATTCTTATATGTTAGAAATTATATTTCACTATTTTTTCATTGTATAGTTATGCATTGTCATGGCAGATTTTTGCTAGACACAACCGCCTTCTTTAACAACAGTAAAAAGTTAATTTAATATTCATCGGTAAAATTTCGGATTAAGTTTTAAAAGTTTTTTAAATATTCAATAACTCTTACATTACCACTCTCACCCTCGCATATTCTCCTTCTATTACATTATTTTGGCAACTTCTTCTGGACAGAGAGTGAAGACAATCTCTATTCTCTGTCGTAGGGTGGCACCAGATATTGCATGTAATTTCAACATTTTATTTTTGCTTACACTTTTTTACGAATTGTTGTACAATGTTCGAAATATTAATTATATATGATTATACAAATCATAATCTATTAATCATTTCCCTTGCTGTGGTTTTTTCACATTTTAAGAAATTTTATTCCTTCATCTGCCTAATTATATTCAGCCCTTTTATCTAATTTTTAAAAAACAAAATTAAAATTAGCAACTTATTATTAATCAATTGTTTATTCTTTCTACATTAATTTAAGGCTCCAAAATCGTAATAATGCAACTCACTTCCCTTTTTTTGTATAATATACTCATTTTATCAATGTTTCCAAAACAACTTTGTCTATTAGAAACATTTTTAGGTTGGAATTCTTATCTTCGGCTTTTCTATAACACAATAAATGTTATTGTTTTTCAAGTGATCATTTTGTTCATTACTTTCCTTTAAAATCGAACTAAATTCTTTACCTTTTATATCGGAGATTAAACTTCAAAATTTCTGTCGCAATCAAGTGATGATAACAATACTAGAGCAAGCGTCTCCGTCTCTTAACTTCCACACCAATTTTCATAAGGATCATTTCATTCCTTTTTCACACATTACTGTGCACAATGATATCTTCCTGAGAACAGGACTAGATTTTTCGGATGTATTTGAATACCATTAATCATGAGGCTCTTGACCATGGCCACTCGATAATGAAAAATTTCGTTAAAATCGGATATTATTATGAAGCCTGAAGCTTCTATTGACAATAATAATTAAATGTATTTTTAACAATGTATATATCTTGAGGAAAGAAACTGTGCTAAACAATTGTTCAGGATATGACTTAGTGTCATAATACTATTAGGAAAGAAAAACAAAAATAATTAAATTGAAAAATCGTTATTAATAGTAATTGTTTATAGTTTATGGTTACTGATTTCTCAATTAAAAGATTTTTTTTTATGATCTCTGCATTTTTTTCAAGGGTAAATTATGCTTGTGCACTATTTTGGAATTAAAAGTTCAGAAGTCATTATTATTATTCCTTATTTTGTTCTCATGCATTGCAAAAATTTAAATATCATCTGAAAATAAAAGCTTAAAATATGACGGGGAACACGAATGTAAGAGCAAATAAATTTTCAGGAACAACTTTGTTCTTTATTACAGAAGTTGAATAAAATTTAAGTTCCCCTTCTGACATTTGAAAGTTCATCCTTTCTTCAAAATCTTGCTTGACACAAATTTAAAATCACTTTGACTTATGTTTACCATTATACTTCTCTTCTTTATCAAAATAAAAGTAAATTCAACTTTTGTACATAAAAGTGTTTTGGAATTTATAACAATAGGTGAAACAGCATCATTTTAAGTAGAAAGTTTGACATGTGCTATGCATTTTGAATCGTTTATTTCGGAGAATAAAACCTACCTTGTTCAGAACTCTAAGGAATGCAGGTTGCCTCTTGAACATTAGATTCAGCAATTGTTTTTATTGGTTTTTCTTATGCTGATAAAGATCTAAAATAAATAGCTTCCTTACTATTGAAATACTTTGCTCAAAGAGAAAGACAAGAAAAGGTAACAATAAAAATTGTACACGAAAATATCCATACAGGAAAAGAAAAGCTGTTTAATATGATAGGTTATTCGTAATTTTAATCTTGTTTTTTAAAACTTTGATAGAAAATATATAATACAGGATCTAAAAGCATGAAAGGAAATATTTTTAATCAACAAAATAAATAGTTTAAATTTAATTGGAACAAATGAAAAGGTACACCGGTGACCAAATGTTAAGCATAATTCGTAAAAATCGAAACGAAGTAAGGATCTATTAGAAATTCTGTTCGAAACCACATGTGAAGAATTTTCTATTGAAGATGAAACTTTGTTTATACAAAAAAAAAATGGTATTCGAAGTCTTCATGAGCAAAACAATTGCTTGCATCGAAACGCAGATACACCTTCGCACTTAGCTTAAGCATTCCAGACAGCTTTTGTGAAATTGTTGTTCGAAAAAGAGTTGATAACGAATAAACAAAACGAATAATGATGCAAAGATGATAGCTGGATATATTAGTGAAAGGAACGATAATTGGATATCATAGACCGAAATGTCTCGAGTTCTGAATGTGCTTCAATGTGTCATTTCAAGACTGTAATAGAAGTTTCAAAGAGCAGGAAATGCTAACCAACGATTAGTAACAGATCAATAGAAAGGCAAATCCGTTCGCCAAGACTGATATCAGACAATAACTGCCCGATGTCAGAAGAAAAGTTAAGCCAGAGAACTAGGTTCAGAGTTTAAGTCCACAAAAGGAGTCAGTTATCCATCAAACTGATTACAGACGACTTAATCATGTGTCGGTTTTTCATTTCAGACGACCACTAGTTTGTATTCCCCTCAATTATACTCATAAATTGGAGTTGGGAATATCAATACCGGAGTTTGGGATAGTGAATCAATGTGATATTCAATAACGTATCTCGCTTTAATCTGAACACTGGTTTTCATATTTTAATGATACGAAAGGAAAGGGGAACTCGCTTCACCCAGGAAACATCTTTAAATTATATTCTTTCCGTCATGGTGTATACAGGTGTCAAGCTAGATAATCAAACAGGCTTCCAAATATTTGTATGTGGCTGTTAAGAGATACAAAGATGGACTTTAAGGCCTTATTTTAAAATATGTTTCGTCTTGACTTCCTATTTATGGATAACTGGACTTGTTCTTGAACGAGTGTCCACGTAGACTTCCTTCGAACGGAAAATATCCTACGCATGTCACGGCCTTCTCATTTATCTGATTTACATCCTATCGTGCATGTGTGAGACATGCTCGAGAAATAACTTGAAGATCTTCTGTACCCACCAATCTCCATTCAGGAACAGAAAATATCTCTTCATGACTTTTGGAACTCTTTGAGCCCATAGTTCATCCATAACGTAATTAGTAGCAAGTATGGAAATTCATTGTGCAGTATACTTATCGGTCAGAAGTGACCACGTACCTCATTAAACAGCAACATCGCTTTTTATTTCAGTTGTTTTCCCGAAAGGGTGAGCTTCTTTTATGTTCAGTTTTATTTCAGATTGTTTCTATGGGTAATGAAAGTTATTATTGTTCTTCCGCATTTTTTTCTTATTTTATTATAACCATTTTATCCTCACATACTACGTTTTCTGCCATTTGGATAATATTGTACAACTTATTAAACTGCAGCAACAAATTTTATTTCATTTGCTTTCCTCTGAAGTGTGAACTCCACTTTTGCTCATTTTTCTTCGATCTGCTTCTTTCGATAATAAAACGGATTACTACAGTTATTTAGCAATTCTTTTCTTTTCTAACCATTTTATCCTCATTCATATTGTTTAATGCAACTCATATTTGCTTCATTATTCACAAAACTACCAATTATGCTTAATTTTTGGTCAAGTTTAGTTTTTCAATTTTATTTAAGACAAAACGTTTTTTTTTTTTAAAATCAGCTTTAAATATTGTTTTTTTAATTACCCCATCGATGTAATATTTAAGTTCAGCAACAAATTACAACACTCTAAAGAATTTGAGAGCAGAAATGTAACATATGAGGAAGGTTATAAGTTTAGAATAAAATGAAGGATAATATAATTTATTTAAACTAAATACATAGAATAAAATATTTAAAAAATAGGTAAAATACTGAGAAGGTAATATGCTTAAATAACTGATAATTGATAAAACTACAGATTCTAAATAGTACATAGCTACTTTATTTTCTTGTGAATGAACTTGCTATGTTAGAAAATTTAAATTTTAATCCAGAGTCTAAGGCAAATCAATACTTATACCGATATTATAATACTGTATTATACCGATTCCGATAACGGAAATCGCATTCGTCAAAATCTGTTCCTCTTGCTTCTAGAACACTATTAAGTAAACTTACGAATAGACTACTGTTCGGAAAAAATAAAATATATATATCATTTGGATACGCGCAATATAATTGACAAAAACCAAAACATTTTTCACTTTAATCCTTTAAATATATTGAACAATTTCGCAGTTGCTTACGGTTATGAAACAGACAACGCTTTTTGAGTTGTTAAATATTTGTTTTTGGACGGCATTTCGTACGTAAACAACAATGCTGTTAAACAAAGCAGGATAAATATACCAATATTCTCCTGGTATATATATACATAAACAGTTATCACAAATGATGCGCCCAAATTTCTATTTTCGTGTTTGGTCTTTTTCTGAAATTCTAACGAGTGTAGTTTTGCTTTTAATTTGTTTGCAGTGACTAGTAGTACTGAATGTACAACGGAAGTGGCACATTTAAAATTTTTAAATGTCACTGAGCAAACTTTTGAACTATCCGTTTGTTCTTGCATTCATTTGCTGGTCGTAATTGATTTATATATAGTTACGCGATTAACATGTCATAAAAACAGAGACAGAACAGATCTTATTTTGAAGTGAACGAATGCTGAAAAGTATGCTCATTCCATTCAAGATATGTTTTGTATTTTCATTTATAAGTTTTTAATATCATGCATATGCGATATTCCGTACGAAGAGGAAAACATTTAATGTCTCATGTCTGTAAAAACATGTATCGATTTTATCGGCATCTACATTACTATGTAAAAAAGTAACATAATATATTAGGAAAGTCTGTCGCAAATTTTATGTGTATCTCGATATATCTCCACATTACATTGGTATTTCATCGCAGAAAATTCCTCAGTGAAATCAAGCACTTACAGGCACATGTTCTTTTTGTATTTTTCAAATGCTATATTAATTTTGTGTTCGGCTAAATCGGGTGAATAAACGTAATTAGTTTATGCATAGCTAGATGTTTACGCCTTAGTTGGAATTTGCATACTATTTTCGCAAAGAGAAATGTGGTATAAATTATAATTTTTAAAACTGAAGAGCTCTTTGTGAAAAAAAATCGCTAAAGGCATAATTTCTAACCAATCCGTATATCATGCTAGGAGGTAAAGTACCATTGACAGAATTAGGAATAGTGACGCTTTCGAGATCAACATTTAGCGTCAACGCACAAAAGGCATATGTACGAGATATTATTCAATCGTCCTTTCGTGTACTACAAGAATAGAGATAGATTGTTAGCATTTTCTGACATACAGATTCATATTCTCACTTTACAGATGATATTCTCCCATAGCAGCTAGTAAAGTAAACTCATATTTTTGCTTTTAACAATAGAATTCTTATTGATGTCCCATTAACTAAAAGTCTCAATTCAGTTCCAACGAAGCATTCCACACACACCAATAATTAAACTTCTTTTCGCCCACTCGATCCCCTCTCTCATTGAAACCTTCATTTCTGTTATAATGATATCGTAAAATTTTCCCGCAATGTCTTAAAAATAATCCAGAAATTAATAAATTATTCTGAGATGACTTTAAGTGAAACAATTTATTAGCACAATTCTTTTCGGAAAAAATATGTCGATCGAGGTCGAAAATGTGACATTCCGAGAACATTGTTTTGAATAAATAATTCATAAGTGCAACTTTATCCTTATCCTCAAACACTTTATCGGGCTGATTTTAATATTCTGGCTAGAACGTGAAGGAAAAGACGTGAAAGATCAAAATACGCGACTTGCATAAATCTGATATAAGAAATTCAATATTATTGTTGTCTGATATTGACGCAACGGGACGAATTTCCACAAACTTTGATTGATTGATTGCCGATTGTATCTGAGATATATCGAACAAGTCCAATTCGCGTTTTTGGTGCTGTAACATTTTTCATTTTTACAGGTCTGTAAACACATCTTTCTCACAAGATCTTTTACTCCTCGTTTGACGCTTTTGTGCACATGCATCTTTCTTTTAATACCTCTTCTCAATTTGCGAAGTACATCTTTTTGAATCTTGTTATTCCCTCACTTGTAGAAACTGATCTGGTGAAACATCACCAGAAGATTTTACTCGTGACATACATTCTATGTATTTTTCCTATAGTCAATAAATTTTTTCCAAGATATTTATTAACTTTCAACTTACTCGGAATCGCATATTTCCTCAAAATATTAAAAGGTCCGTCACCTATTTTTATGAAATTTGAAGCAGAATAAAGACCGTACCCTATTTGTTGATTACAAAAGTAATCAATACAACAGCTCGGATCCAATTTGTGTCAATTTTTATCCATGAATAACAGATTTATATATAAAATTAAAATTCATTTGCAAGGTGCTTTATGAAATTTTCTTCAAAATGATAGTACAAAACTTAAGCATTTTAAGCATTAAAAGTGAAACTTTACATTTCAGTGCTTTTAATAAAGCAATTAATTACTAGTAAATAATTTTACTAGATACAATTTCACTATCATCACAGACGGGAACTGAGAATAAAAAGATTATGTAAAGGAGAAAAAAGCTTGATGTATATCTGAAGGAATCTGCTGAAGGTAATGATGATTTATGGAAGGCAAAACCGTCCCAATTTCAGTGATACTTTTAATGACTGTTTCTTTAACTCGCATTATAACTTTGTCTGGGTCAAAACTTTAAAAGTCATTTTCTCATATTTTAAACCACTCAATTTAGCTGAAATTTTCTATACATGATTGTTTTGGATGACAATACGATAATTTAATTGTAATTAATAAAAATTACTTGATGAAAACTAATGATTTAAAGAATTAAATTTTACTTATAGCTCCAATTGCTTATAACTGAAAACATTTGAATATTGAAATCAGCAAATTAAACTATCCCCTCGTAAAATTTTAAGGTATAAAAAAATCATGTTATGTGAAGTTTTAAAGAAAACCCATGTAAAAAAAAAACTCGTTTTTTACCGGTGTTATTAAATAGTATCATAATGTAAAATTTTCTTTATGTAACTAAATATTTATTAAGATTGAAAGATCTTTCTGATGATTAAAGAGACTCGTTTCTTTTGGGATCTCATCATCGTATACGCTTAGGTAAGCAATGTTTTGATATAATGTAGAGAAATTATATAATCACTAAAATTTTTATTAAAGTTAATTTTTCTACATCGAAGGAAAAAGGTTAATCAAACACAGGTTTTGTTATTTATTTATTTTTCGATGCATTTGCATATGATGAATGAATGCATTATTATTATGAAGATGTTCAATGAACAGTTGAAAATAAAACTAAAGTTATGAAATATTTCTGACAGATAAAAGTATTTTGTGTGAAACGTACAAAACAAAAAAAAAATGGTTTGTGAAGGCAGATTATTAACTGGATAGAAATCTGTTCTATTTCTATTAGATGAAATAAGAGCAGCTGGTTTATTCAAAGAGATGCATAACTGTGATAATTTGTCAAGAATATTACTTATTACAAAAATTGTAATTTTCTGAAAGAAACCTACTTGTATTTATTAATAAAAATTTCAGAATACACAATATTGCTTACGAAATGTATTGAAATAAGCATAAAAATATTTATGAAATAAAATGTTAACATTCAGTTGAATTCAATTACATGTTTTGAATTTTGAACATATGAAATGTTCTATTGAATGAAAAATGAGCTCAAATCAACAGAATCTGCTGTGTTTTCATATAAGTAAATAGTAATTTGACATTATTTTTTTAACATAGTTGTGGAATTCAACCCCTGTCATCCCCTATCTTTCCATTAAATACCTATTTATTTAAAATTTTTAATCAGTGATTTAAAATTGAATTTATAAACACTTGTAAGTTTATTGTTATTTACACAATAATAACTTCGCATTCAATATATTCAAAAATGCCTCATACTTATTCGTTATAATTGCTCGCCAATCGAACAGGCTTAAGTTTCATTTTCTTCGTTTTTAATTTAAACCATTGTATTTTAACTTTTATCCAGTATTGACGTCAGTAACTATTCAAGGATAAAGAATTTCGGTTTAGATTAGTTCTCAATGCTACAGTTTTATATCCATTTTGAGACTATTTACTACCCTTAAATTAATTACAAACTTTTGAATAATTAATTAAAATTAATGACAACGAAATTCATGTTAGAAGATCAAAATGACAATTGAGGAATATTAACTCCTTCTTATCTAATAAGTACGTCACACTCAGAGCTGTCTCGAAAGAACGCGTTTTGTTCTTATTTCTTCGGCTATCTGCTTTTGTCTGACCTCTATTTTGTATTGTTATTTTTCTCCTCCCTCTCTAGTGCAAGTGCATTCCCCGATCCACATCTTTTGGATGGTAAAGGGTGTTATCTCTGTGACATCTATATCGGTCCACTCCTAAGGAAGGATAGAGGAAGGAGACAATATACCTAGTCTCGGTTATCCTATAAATATCCAAGCCCTCCACGATGAGTGGGATTTCTAAAATAGAATATACAAAAAAAAAGAGAAGAAAATGAAATATTTTAAAGAAACAAATAATGGAGTGGAAAAGAGAGATCTTTTTGGATGACTGGGTCAATAAATTTCCCAGGGCTTCACTTTTTTCGGTGAAATTAATGTATGGTCTGTGTCTCCGTTTTTCTCTTACCGTTCATAATAAGGAATCATTACTCCTCCGTCCCTTTAACTACTCTTTTATCGTAATTGGGTAAATAATTTGGAACACATAAGAAATAAATTTATAAAAGGCATTATTGATTTTCTGTCATTAACAAAGTTTTATGACTTTGTTAAACTTTGAAAAAAATGAATTTATCTTCTAAATAAATATTTTTCATTCAATATTTCAATTTGAAATGTTTTTTCCTATTTAAATTTTTGAGTTTTATTTCTATGGAGACATTTTAGCTACAAAAATTAAAAAGTAAATGAATAAAAAAGCTTAAAAAATATTGTGTTAATGTAATCATTGTAAAATGGTATCGATACTGAATCCACATAACCTTAAAGATATTATTTTATGTCAGTAATTTATTTTCTTAAGAAAATAGATTCCATGAAAATAAATAAAGATTTTTGTTAAATGACAAAAAACACTATTTAGGTAAAACTTGAGAAACAGTTAAAATAAAAATTTTATACACAAAGCTTATATTTACCTTACACTTTCAGGAAAATATTCAATCACCCATATTCAATTTTAATTCTGGACTCTAAAATACATTTTTACAATGAAAAAAATGTGTACTTAATTTCTTATATTGTTCGCTATATAACACATATTCTGAAACTGTCCTTTTGAAAAATTTCTTCCGATCTCCTACGACATTTTATTGAAATTTTGGTCATCATTCCATAAATCCTGCTAAACTATTTTCATCTGTGCCCCTTTCATTTCATATTTATGTTTGCGTAAAATCGGAATCATGTTTTAACAGTAATGCTGTCTTTCATCATATAAGAGTCTACAGCTTTTTTTCAGTTATCTTACTAATGGCATAACAGGAAACGGAAAAAATTTCATATTGAGTAGTATTCCGAATATACTCCGCTCAATATAGTATAACACATTTGTATTTGTGTGAACTAAGATTCAACTGCTTTTCGGTGTTTAAAATAGATCTACCGTTATGTAAGATATTAAAAAAAAATTAAGCTTTGTTTTCATCTGAAAAAGTACTTTCTATATAAGAAAGTTGAATGAATGAATAAAAGTTGTAATTTTTTACCACTTTTGAAACTTTTGATCAAATTGTGTAATTTAATGCTATTTTCTTTCTTAATAAACTGCTGTTTGTAGTAAATGCAACACCATGAAGGAATCATCAGAATCAAATGAAATTCGCAGCAAATGTCAATTATAGGATATTATGCAAATTAATAAAGTTTCAGAGCCATCGCGCGTGCGCGGCGTGCGCAGCGCCCTCTGAATTGATGCTGAAAGCGTATAAATAAAGTGCTGTAGCGGGACGTTGAAAAAAGTCTATGATTATTTGTTAGTGGCAAACGTTTAGTGAGACCTGAGTATGCCTCCACGACGGAAGAATAAGAAATTCAAGCAACTTACGGAGTTTGAACGAGGGAGGATAATCGGCCTTCGAGAAGGAGGATTTTCCTATCGCGCAATAGCAGCTCGTATGCAGCGGAACAGTTCCACAGTGATGCGAGTTTGGAAGCAGTGGACCGACGAGCACCGAACAACTCGAAAAACAGGCACTGGACGACAGAAGGTGACGTCAGAGCGCGATGATCGACACCTGCTCCGCATGGCGGTGAATGATCGCACAGCTTCCTCCAGGCAGCTGGCAGCACGTTGGTCTACTGCTACAGGTGTACAATTGTCGGCTTCGTCAATTCGTCGTCGTCTGCTGCGCCGTGGATTGCGTGCAAGGGTGCCTTTATACAGGATTCCCCTCACGGCGAATCATCGACGGCTGCGTCGGCAGTGGGCTCTTGAGCACAGAGACAGGCGAGCTGATTGGCACCAAGTTGTCTTTTCAGATGAATCACGCTTCAATTTGTGGACCCATGATGGCCGTGTTCGTGTTAGACGTTATGCCGGTCAACGCTGCCTTCCTGAGTGTATTATTGAACGACATAGTGGTCGAACACCCGGAGTTATGGTCTGGGGTGCGATTTCGTATCATGGACGATCCAATTTGATACGAATTGAGGGTAATCTCAATAGCAACAGGTACGTCCGTGAAGTGCTACAGCCCGAAGTCGTTCCTTTCCTTCAAGGCATCCCTGGAGCTATCTTTCAGCAGGATAATGCACGCCCACATGTTGCGCGGACTGTTCGAGACTTCTGTTCAGCACAACGCATGCAACTTCTTCCTTGGCCTGCTTATTCACCGGATATGTCGCCTATTGAGCACGTGTGGGATATGGTTGGTCGGCGTCTCGCTCGTGATCCACGTCCTGCAGTTTCCAAAGACGAACATTGGTTGCGCATACAAGCGATATGGAATTCTCTTCCTCAAGCAGATATTCAACATCTGTTTGACTCCATGCCACGTCGTATAGCAACACTTATTGCAGCGCATGGTGGCTGCACCAAATACTGATTTCGGACGCTTAATTTGTTTCTTTTGTTTTGAAAATTTCATCATTTATTTGTATCAGTACAAGTCGTTTCTGCATTAAATTTCATTTGATTCTGATGATTCTTTCATGGTGTTGCATTTTCTACAAACAGCAGTATAATTTATATAATTAATCTATGAAAACCAGACTCACTTAAGGCGAAGATGTAACCAGACTTTCAGCTCGACAAGCAAAGCAAATGTACCGTTTTTTTACTATTATAAGTCAAGAATTTTTGAAAAGGTTTT
>BMAW01076728.1:0-21279 GCA_019974015.1 Nephila pilipes | reverse complement strand
TTTTTTCTTTTCGTTAGAAACGTTTATGCGAGTGAAAAGTTTATTTGTTTATGTCAAATAATTTTTGGAACGGAACTTTTAATATTTAATAATTATATTCTGAAAAAAACATTTTTTGTAAATGTTCAAATATTAACTGGATTTTATGAAAAATAAAAGCGAAAATATATTCTAGATATTTATATGAGGATTTGTTTTTATTTCGAGCTATTTTTAATTGCGAATGTCGTAAATTTTGTTTTTTTAAGACAATCTTTACGAATCTCTAGAATTTACTTACTTTTAATTTGATTAAAGGAAGGAAATATTTTACTTTTCATCCTCAAACATAGAAAAATATTTTATAAGGCACACAAATGATATATATATATCCTTTAGAATTACTTTATATAAATTTAAAAAAAGAATACGTAGGAAAAAGAAAAGGGTTTTGAAAGTTTTCTTTCCTCTTGTATCGCAAGCAATTTCAAAAATTCCAAGTACTCATTAAAATATTAAAGGCAGCTCTCGAATGAACAATTCCCTAATCGACCGAAGCTTCGAAATCTGACCTGTCGGAACCGAAAGTGTTTATTTTCGAGATAAAATGAGTAAATGAAAGTAATGAAAACATCATTTTGTGTGTGTGGACGCCAATTTGGCTTCGCATCAGCTATGTATTGGTGAGTTGATTGCTTTTATTATTTATTATAGTGGTTTATTTACATATATAATCTCCGAAATATCACTAATTAATTGGAATGCTTAATAGTATTTTGATTTTATTAGTGACAATAATTACAATTAGTTTAAAATATATTTAATTTTAAAAATCAATATATATATATATTTCAATTTTTATAACAGATTGTGTCTACTTTATGTCTTATTGTCTTCTTTAATTCTGGAGTTTAATTTAATAGTTTTGTATCTGTTACAGTAGTTTTTAGTAAGTCGGGTCGTGAATGAGCTTCCTATTCTCTGGCAGTGAAGTTTGACTGATCAGGTCAAGCAAATTTTAAGTTGCATCAGCCCCCTTAATCTCAAACGGCAGTCTTGACCAGTAAAGGATGCCGAATCGTGAATTAGCTTCCTATTATTATTCGACAGTGAAGATTGACCTGTGAGGTCAAACATGTTTAAGATACGGCAGCCAAATCATCCCGTACGAAAGGTCTTTGGTTTTATTTCCGACGACCGAACTGAGCAGTATTTTCTTTCCTCATACTCATAACACAGCGGAACTAGAAAAACTTAAGTTTTGTAATACTGTAAGAATTGCAGTATTTTAAAATTTTATACTTTTGTGTCTACGACTCCATTGATTTGCCATTAAAGAGACTTTTGTTTTGTCAATGTGTTACTTCGCCAGCTCATCACTTTTCACAGTTTTATCGCAATTCTTTTTCTTTTCGATCTTATGTGCAAAAATGCCCATTACTGTTGTTTTGCGTCTCTTTGAATAATAATGTAAAAGAGTCATTTCTTAATATTTTTGAACTCTTGATTCATGCAATTTTCAACATTTATCGCTATATAAAATGGTTGCACTAACGTCAATTTTGAATCCTAATTGCTGTTGTGTGAGTAAAGATTTAATTCTCAATATTATATAGATGTAATCCAAACAAGTCTTTGTAAAACATTCTAGCATCATACGATATGTTAACGAATCATCTTAATTTGTAGATCTTTTGTAGACATTACTGTTTTGTGCACTTTTCATAAATTTCCTAATGACAATTTTTTTTTACCTAATTTAAAACCTATTCTTCATTGTTAAGATATCAGTGATATAAATGCGTCTTGAGTTTTGAAACGGATTTCACACACAAAAAATAGCTTCAATATTTGTTCTTTATTTTCCTGTTTAATTCCACACAATTTTATGGTATCACACGAAGAAAAATCAAATTGAAAAAATGCGTTATTTCAGTGTATTTAAAAAAGTTTCTTTCAAATTCGATGAAAGTAATAGTGTTACAAAATTAATATGAATACAGTGAACTATTTGATTTTCAAACAAAAACTCGAATAAGTATTTGAAATATCTCTTAAATATATATTCCAAATTTCTATACTCTACACCTTATGAAAGCTAATTTTGCGTCAAGCTCGGAATGGATAGCTACTACGGAGTAAATATGTACTAACGGACAGATCATAAAACAATGTACAATACATACACGCTACGAGAGATTGGAGTAAAAGTTCCAAATTTTGAACGAAATAAGCCGTTGCTAAGGCAAAGTGGTACAACCATTACGTGGTACCTTCTGTTAAATAACGCCAGAAAAATGCCTCACCGAAACCCAAGTAATAATTAAAACAAAGTGTTCGATCCGGTGAATCTATTCCGAAGAAGGCAAGAAAGGTCTCATTTACAGAAAAATTATGGTAACGATGGTTTGGGATGCAAGGATCCTCGTATTTATGGACTTCTCTGAAAAGAAAAAAAGAAAACTATAGAATACTTTAGCGAATTACTCCATTCTCCCACACAATTATCAATCCTAATGCGTCATTTCTAATTCCTAATACGATTACTGTTTGATGTAACATCGTGTACATGTGTGTTTGTGGGTGCGTGTGTGAGTTAATAACATGGAATAAGGATGCTGTACAGGAATGTCCTTAGTTAATGTAATCTATTACTTTCATTTTATTTTCAATATGTTCAATATTTCATTAATTAGGAATTTCCGACCTGAGATATGGAAAATAGTAAGTTAATTCTCTAACTACACTGTTTGAATTTTTTTAACAACAAATTAAGTCTATGGGAAACAAAAAGGATTTCTCGTATTAAATGATCAACAGATGTGTGTCAGTGTGTTTTGGCGTCGCTTAATGGCGCAGGAGCAGTGTCTGGGCAAGCTGTACCAAACAAGGAGTAATTGCGATGTATTCGTTTGAAAAAAAAAAAGAAAGCTAAAAATTGCTGAAAAGAATGTGGGTCTAAAAAGCGAAAGATCGCAGATGTTTCCCGGGGGAAATTTCAGCCATGTTTTCTAAAGACAGTAAAGCCCATGAAAAGAAAAAGATCACCAAACCAAATTAATAAGAGAAGCCACTGAGAATAGAAAAAAAGATATGATTTATTAAGTGAGTGACTGTTGGTTTTAATGGCGCAAGAGCCAAAGTAGGCTAATGATTTACTAAGAGCCAAGGAATCAAAAGAGTTGAGGGAGGGAGTGACTGTGAGGTTTTATGGAGCAAGAGCCAAGGTAGGCTATGCTGCACCAAACACTTGTTAAAATCGATTAGAAAGTAATGGCATTAAAAACACAAGATTAACGCAAAAAGACACACAAAATGTAAAATGTTAAAATTCAAATGTGGTGTAAAAAGCCAATATGTTTTAAGAAAATCAAATAAGTTAGGGTGGGGGTTTTCCCCCACCAAATCAGATAGGTTTAAAACTGATGAATGAAAAAAAAATCCAGCGATGATGAACAAACACCGGACAGTCAATTAAAATGTGATGAATCGTGTAAGGAACATGGCAGGAAGGACACTCGGGAGCATCTTCTCCAAATAAAAGATGTCTATGGGTAAATCTAGTATGTCCAATACAAGGCGAGTCAATCTGGCATCAGCTCTTCTATGGAAATACAGGCCATTCTCCAATGTTTGGCTTCACCGAGTGTAATTTATTATTAGTCTGGAGACTCCAAGATTCCGGCCATGTCTGATGAATGAGCATTAAAATTTGACGTCGTATGTCCTCAAATGGGACTGCAAGCTGCAGAGGAATCGTCGCTGATCGTTCAGCCGAGTCCGCTTGTTCACTGCCTAAAATACCTACATGACTAGGTATCCAGCAGAATTTTGTTATATAACCCCTGCTATATAGCTGGCAAATAATGTGAGTAATGTCAACCACAATAGGATGACTTCGATCGTCAAGATGTACCAATGTTTCCAGGACGCTCCTGCTGTCAGTATATATGACGAACTTTCGAAAACTGAACTTCTCGACTAATCTAAGGGCACAATAGATGGCGACTGCTTCGGCAGTGTAGACACTGCAGGAAGAGTCGAGCCGGTAACTGTGCCTGATGTCATTTGAAACGACACCGCAGCCGACATATCCAGTTCCTTTCGATCCTTCTGTATAAATTGGAATAAAATCCTCATACTGACAGCGATGGAAGGCAAAGATAATCTGGAAAACAATGGGACATATAGTGCTCTCGCTGTATGAAGCAAAGGGGTTATGATACATAAATCTTGGCATATTCCAAGCTGGAAATTTAAAAAATTTCGTTGCTGAACATCCAAGTCATGTAGGCGGAGTTCCTCGATGAATTCCTTTATCCTCTCGGAAAAAGGACGGATGAAAGAAGGCCGAGCACTATACAATCTACTTAAAGACGGGCTGATATTAATGTTATGTAATGGGTGGGAAGACAGTGATGAGATTTTGAAATGAGAATAGAGTGACAGTTTCAGGCGCCGTGAAGCCAAAGGCAGCTGGTTTCAGAGGACATAGAGACTCTGCACAGGTGACGTTCGAAACGCACCACAGCAGATTCTCAGAGCATTATGGTGGACTGGGTCCAGCTTCCGCAAGATAGTTTTGCAGGCAGATCCGTAGACGATACATCCGTAGTCGATCCGGGACAGAATTACCGACTGATACACTCGGAGTAAAGAAGTTCGATCCGCTCCCCAAGATGTGTTGGACAACACCTTCAAGATATTCAGGGATTTCTCACACGTCTTCCGCAGATGTATAATGGGCGGAAGGAAAGTGAGTTTGCGGCCGAAAATTACTCAGAGGAAGCGGACGTCTGGGACGATCGGAATAGCCGTATTACGGATGCGAATGTCAGGATCGGGATGGAGACCCCGTTTCCTACAAAAGTGTACGCAACTACTCTTTCTGGGAGAAATACTATACCCATTCGCAATTAATAACCATGTAACCAGGTTATTAATTGCGTTCTGAAGTCGTCTCTCAATGATACGCATGGACGATCCTTCGCAGGAAATCTTCAGATCGTCCACGTATAATGAACCATGAACTGATGGTTGTAGATGAAAAAGAGTGGGAGAAATTTGACAAATTAAAAAAGTGAGGCTCAGAATATTTCCTTGAGGAACTCCTTCAAATTGTGTAAAAGATGAAGATAAAACATGACCAACCTGTACTTTAAATTATCTGAAAGATAAAAACTTTTGAATAAAAAGAGGCAAATTGCCTAACAGACCATAATCATATAGAGAGCGCAGAATCCCATAGCGCCACGTACGGTCATATGCCTTTTCGATATCAAAGAAAATAGAAACCAAATGATTCCTCCGTACGAAAGCAGAATGAATCTGACTTTCGAGTAGAAGGATGCTATCTACTGTGGATCTTCCTATACGGAAATCACTCTGAAACGGAGGAATGAATTGATCCTTTTCCATTTGATAAACTAGACGGGCATTGATAATACTTTCTAGCGTCTTACAGAGGCAACTCGTCAGAGCTATAGGCCTATAGTGGAGAGGGTTCTTTGGATCCTTACCAGGCTTCAGAATAGGAATAACGATTGCTTCCTGCCACTGGCTAGGAAACACATACTCCCTTCATATTCGGTTGAATAGATAAAGGAGACTGACAAGTGAATTCTCGCTCAAGTGACGAAGCACATCGTAAGTTATACCATCAGAGCCTGGACTGGTATTGTGAGCCAAGGACAGAGCCTTTCTCAATTCCCACATGTCAAAGTCACAGTTGTAAGGGAGTGGTTGACGACACCTGAAGTTAATAGGTGTCTGCTCAGAACGATTCTTAGTCGCTAAAAATGTAGCGCTATATGAATCTGAGCTTGATACACTAGCAAAAGAGTGGCCAATGACATTGGCCACTTCGACAGGTGAAGAATGCACAGCATTTGCAGTTTCCAGTATCGGGATGGAAAATTCTCGATATAGGGTGTTTGCAGCTTTTACCTTTCTCCATAACTGTTGACTTGTGGTAGACGATGTGATGGAAGAGAAATACCTGACCCAAGATTATCTCTGACTATGTCGCCTTACTCTGCTAGCAATTGCCCTTGCCCTTTTAAAGGCTATGAGAATTTCAGGTGTAGGATACCGTCTGAAGATACCCCACAATTTCCTTTGTTCCCGGTAGGATGATTGGCAATCCTTATTCCACCATGGTTTACTCATCTTCTGATTTGAAATTGTACTTTTCGGTATCGCTGCATCAGAAGTGTCCACGATAGAGGTAGTGACATTTCGGACAGAGCTATATACATCCTGATCTTGAACCATTGTTCTGTTATTAACTGCTAGCCTTGTGAATAAATCCCAATCCGCTCGGTTGAAGCGGTAAGTGGGGGGACGTAACCGCACCCCACTACCATCAACCTGGGAGACTAGGAGAAGGAAATGATCCCTATTATAGAGATCATTTAGAACCTCTAAATTCAGCGACGGTAGCACAGTCGATGAACAAATGGCTAGATCAAGGGAATGAAAAGTCCTAGTGGGAGCATGGAAATACGTCTTCTCGTCGGTGTTCAGCAGACAGAGACTGTGATCAGAGATCAATCGCTCGATCTGCCGACCACGAGAATTTGTACCATCATACCCCCACTGAGGGCTGTGTCCATTAAAGTCACCAAGCAGAAGGAAAGGAGTAGGTAACTGATCGACTAGGTGCTCAAATCCGTTTGTGACACATCTTCGTTAGGTGGCAGGTAAATGCAGCAAACTGTGATTAATGTGCGGGTATGGATCCGCACAGCTACAGCCAGCAACGATGTGGTCAGTGTAACGACATTATGAGGACAGTTCTGGGATGATGTTAGGATGCAAACACCTCCAGAAGAAGGTGATGTAACATCAACATCCCGTCGTATACAATGATATCCACGCTTACGGGTTGTCATATTACTCTTCAGAAAAGTTTCCTGAAGAGCAACACAGACAGGTTGGTACGTAGATAGTATGGATTTAAGATCCTCTAGTCTCGGTCGAAAACCACGGCAGTTCCAGGAAACAAAAGCCCTTAAATGGGTGCACTAGAAGATGAAGGTCCCGTTTCCAGGACCTTTATGGAGTCATAATCTTCGGGCGATGGGTGTAACACCACCCCATCCAAGTAAATTACCGTAGTCTTTTTGCAAGGAACGCTGTTCTTCGCAGCAAGTTTTAGTTTTTGCTTCTGCAAAGCTTTCGACCTGGCCAATGGCCTAGTCTGATTGTGGCGGCTGCCTACGTCATCTTTTGACATCATTTTTGACTGCGGAGCTGCAAGGAGAATTGAAGGACAAAAGCAGACGATCTTTTCTCCATTCGCTTATGTTTTAAATTTGTAATTGTTTAGTTTGAGTAAAATGAGCCGTTATCTGCCTCTCAAAAAGGACAAGAGTAATATCAAGAAAAAATCGTTTGCTTACATAATTATAAAAAGATTTACTCCTGTGCGATTGGCAACAAATACATTATTTTTATGATGTGGTGTTCTATGATATTTAGAATTAGTCTACTGTTGTAATGATAGGAGATGTTTCTGTTTACATTAAAATAAGTGTTATTTAAAAGCTCCGACATTTGAAGTTTCTTTCACGTTTTCGGTGTGTCTAATTAATTTAATGTCTAAAGTGAAATGTTAATGAAACAGCTCTCAGGAACGACAGAGGAATTGCATACATTCCGCACACCTTCTTAAAGGAAATTATGGGAAATTGACGGTTATCAACATACTCCTTCCTCATATGATTAGCCTTTGCAGAGGAAGGGGTTCTAAGAATATTTATTTTTTTCTTTAAATGCGGATTCTTATCGGTAGATTTTGGAGTCTTATTTTTTGGTTGCATTTTCTTAATGATAGAAACAGGTTCAGGAAATTGCGTTGATTTGGATATTTTAGTAGTCTCGGTTGCCGTAGCGTAGCTTTTCCCCTGTACTGGGGTACGGGAAGCCACTATCCGGCGAGCCTCGGTATAACATAAATTCTGCAGCGTCTTCACCGTAGATATCTCCTTTTCCTCGGCCCATTTAGGGCAAGAACGGGAGTATGTAGGGTGTTTTCCCTGACAATTGACGTACTTCTCTGCAGCGTTACAGGAAGCACTATCGTGTCCTGTTGCTGTTCAGCGAGCGCACGTCAATTGTCCCCTTCACGGGTTCTTAGAATGGCCATATCGTTAGCAATTAAAACCTCTCAGAGGGTTTGGAATATATGATCGGACGGAGAGTCGGAGATATGCGGCCTGAACTGTCTGTGACAGGGTAGGAGTCGAAAAGGTCAAGATGAGGTGCTGGGTGTTAAGCACCTTACCATCTCTCCTAATTGTAATCCTCCGGACACCACAAACCAGCTGGTCCTGCAGATTCTCCAAGATCTCTTCCTCCGACACGTTTTCCAATTCCCTTGAGGATACCACGCCACGAGAGTAATTCAGATTTCTATGCGGTGAAGCCATTACAGAATAAGGACCTAATGTCTTCTTACTCATTACAATTTGTGCCTGTTTAGAGTTAAGGACCTGAATTAATAGGTCACCAGAATGTAGTTTTTTGATATCCTGAACAGTTCCTACCGTACCCTGAATTCCCTTTGGAATTAAAAAGGGAGATATGTTAGAAAAAGTATCAGTGTCTCTTTTTATTATGAAGAATCTGAAGTTTGTATTTTTTGTAGATATGTCTGATATTTCCAAATTTTCATTACGCTCAACACGTCCAGCCCATGATTCATTATTAGATTTATTAGAGTTTTTAACAGCTTTGGGAGCCAAAATCGAATTCTCTTTAGTTGTCACCATATTTGGCTTAGAAAAAAAAATTCACGGAATGACTTCTAGTTCGATGGGGCCTCCGCCAGACCCCATCTCCCCACCCTTTCCTAACGCGGAAATGAGTAACCGACGGAGAGATTCGTTTCAGCCGGACAATGTGAACTGCCCCATTACGTGCCCAGGCAGAGACACAGTCCAAGGCCGAGGATTTCTTGCAATGGGTGGGAGGTCACACCATCCAGCCATACGCAACCAAGGCTCTCCTCTGGGAACATTTTATATGATGACGATCCGAAACTGCTACCGACGGCGCACGCAACTCCTCTCCTCGCACACCCTTCTCCAACCAGAGCCCGTTCCAAACATGCCCATGCGGTCTCCCACTAGGTACCTCCGCATGAGAGGTAGTAAGGCCCCATATTGCAAGAGCTAGGCACGCAGGAGATCAGCATTGATACGGCGTCGGAATTTTAGCGTTTTAGTAGAGACACCACAAATATATATATTTTTATTTTTAAATATTCTTATTCATTTTTTGTTTTTTAATTTTTTAAATTTTATTTTTATTTATTTAGAAACGCAAGAGTTAACACAAACATTGATAAGAAATAAAACTAGGTTAGAATAAACTGTTTTCCGCTTGATATAATAAAATATCAATCAGAAGCCCACCCCATAGCAAAACACATGACAAAGAAAAAAAAGAGGGGGAGATGAAGAGGAAAAAAATGATCACTGAGGTACCTCGGGGTTGTAATGCCCGTACTCATATAAAGAAGATGAGCCCCCTGAGGGGTCAAAAGAGTTTAGAGCCTCTATTCTAGATTAGTAGACTTGAGCGAGAGAAGAGCCTAGTTATTGAGGAAATAATGAAAGTATCAGAAAGCCATTCAGGTGATAGCTGCAAAACTGAAATCTAGAGTGTATCCAAATTTTCGTTTCATTTTCATTTGCAGAGAAATAAGACTCTGCAACAAATACATCAAACATCAGGCACCCCCCCCCCCAAATAATCAAAACATCCAGAAATTAAATTAAGTAATAAAAATACGAAATAATGCAAAATAAATCATAAATAAAAAGAAAAGCAAAAACGTCATATTTAATTCGTGTGATGCCTTTATTTCCCTACAATGTACTAAAAGGGGTGTACAAAATCCATTTCGGTTTAATGTATAACGTTTATCATTGATTTTTAATCTTTGTTTGTAATTTTGATACAATCAAATTTCGAATGGCAATTGTATTCATTTCATGATTTATATTTCTGATATTTTCACTATTTTACTTGCAATGCTCTCTCATTTCAAAATGTCTCTAAAAAATCATTTTTCAGCTATTTAAAGAAGGTTAAAAATCATTCGTATCTTAACTGGAAATCCGATACCAATACCCATTCTTACTTTAGAGAATTTTCCTTACTTTCTCCCCAGGAATGTATGTCTGCGATATGTTTGAATGTGATGTAATTTAATTTTAGGAAGACGAGATCCCTCAAGAATATAACAGATTGATCATTATTCGTTTTCCTTAAAGTCGGAATGTCAGATGCACAAGTGGTATCGAAATGTGCTCTGGTAAAGAGAACAGAAGAAATGTTAAGCTACAAATATAAAAACTCAATACCCAAGTGTGCGAAATTAAGTTTTCAATCCAAGAGTGGTTCAACCTTCCCAGCTTCCATTAAACCGAAAACAGCTTATATATACGGCATTAAAATTCAAATATAGTGATCCCCTAAAAACTTAACAAGGCTGATGTCGTATGATTTTGTCTAATATTTGTTTGGTTTTATTATTATCGCACGCAGTGAAACAAGGACTATTGGCGACGGACCTCGTAATTTTGAACTTCAGTCAAGTGACGAGGACAACACGCGAGCTGGCATTTCTCCCTCTTGCCTCCACTTCCACTCTACGCCAACGGGAGGATTTTTGGTCCCCGGCAGATTTAACGTACATCGGCTCCTTTCACACGTTGAGTCTTCAGTGGCAACAGGCTCGAATCTACGACTATACGAAAACCACCGACCTCGAGTCCGCTGAGTGTGTGTGTGATTAACATCTTAGACGCAAATGTTCTTCTGCATTCTAATTCCCAAAATGCGACTTAATAGGAATAAAGAGGAAAAAATAGCATTGAATATTATTCTGGTAGACCAAGCTTCAATCACTTTCGAAGAAATTTCAGTCTATTTAACACTTACTCCCATTTAGCGTTTACTGCTACCGAAATCATTACTTTCAAGATTTAATAATTATGAACTGGCATTACAAATTGTTCAACAAATCTGAATTTCCTATAAAATTATATTTATACCAAAGGACGAATAAAAAACTTAAACTTCAGGGGACTTGGTACCTTTTCACTTTCAAAAATTCGATTTTTCAAATTTGATTTCAAAAAATAGTGTTGAATGTGCATTGTAAAGCAAACCGCGTCAAAATCCGACAATTATTACGCCCTGTGCAACAAAAAGTGAAAATGTCTAAAGTGGCTTGTTGTATGTAATGCAATGTAAACAAACCTCTTTTTCTCAGTTTGTTATTTTCACACTTTCCCACAGGATTAAAAAAAAAATCTTTTGCATGCAGAACTTTAGAATTTTACAAGAGTTTTGTTCTTGTAGTTCTTTATTCTGTGAACCATAATTTTGTTAATAAGATGATTAGATTTTACTTCATAACATGATACATGAAAAGAAAAGTTACTAAATACAAACTTGATAAATTTTTAATTTTTTAATTTTTTTAATCAAAGATAAATTTAAAATTTGAGATTTAGAGAATAAGGTCATTATTTAGCTTTAATTTGGTGTAAGAATTATGGTTCTACTGTATATCTTTCAAATGTTACCTTGTGGTTAACGTAAGACAAGCTAATTTATTTTTTAAATTTTTTTACGCATATTTCAGGTTGTATAAGCAAATATATTAATTTAATAGCAAACTTGACCCTATATTTTAAACTATGTACTATATTTTACAAACTGGCCAAGTTTCATATTGAAATGAGCACAAATTGTTGATTTATGAAGAATCGAAAAAAGAGAGAGTTTTTCAAAATGTTCTACTTTTGATTTCGAACGGTACTAAGTCCTCTTAAATAGGCTACCTATATGCACGATTTAACAACGCTTAAAATTTTGAATCTATTATTAAAATATTATTTTAAACTACATTTTTTAAAAATCTATTTTGTACGAATAGTAAAAATTTTATTTAGGCAGACGCAAAGTAGCGTATAATAAAATTCATTCCCCCAAACACACTGCAACTTATTGTACACTTATCAAAAGAAAAATATAAATATACTTATATTTTGAATAATAAAAATAAACATTTAAAAAAGGCAAAGAGGCTTTGTTTCAAATTTTTTTATTTCGTTTTAAAAAAAAAGCAATAGGCAAGAATAAAACATATGCATCTCCACTTTCCAGTATTAAATTTGCACAAATTAATCGTTACTATTCGACATTCATTTTCTGTATAATAAATGAATAGAGTTTTTAACATTTAAAGCATTTCACTTCTTAAAAATGCTTATAATACAACCATTTTATAAAATTAGCATGAAAAAGCAACTTTATCCAATACGTTTTAATTATATTCAGTTTTCCGATTAGTCATAATCCCTTATTTGGCTAAAAAAATTATTTTTAAAAATCTTTGAAAGAGTTAAACAAAACAAACAATTTCGAAAAAGTATATGAACAATTTTACTTTTCTCATTGATATGAAAAAATTTGCTATCTGACTGTACTAAACAATTCCAAAGGTAAATTTTCTTTAAAAAATCATCCTATTAAGAAGAATATTATTTTCAGCAAGAACAACATTTTTAATACTCGTCACAATAATAATATTGACATAAACAATGCGATTTCCAGTTTAAAGGCATTCCTTAAGATGAAGGTAACAAATAAAAATTGTACATATCTAAAATACCATTTGAAAATAAAATTCTTATTAAATTTACTTTCACAGCATTATCCACAATAAACCCTTAAAACATAAATTTCTTTGACTATAAAATATTCAATAGCTTAATTTTTTTGGTAAAACTGAAATATTTCACAAATGAAAAATATTCTGACGTATTCTACAGATTTTAAAGTGTTTTTAAGAAGGCTGAGTTTAATCATTTTTTTTACTCAACAATGAAGTTAAATTCTTATTCTGTGATATTTTTTCTCATGAAATGACCTTACACTTACTGAAAAAGGCTATTGACTCACATATATAAAATGACTGAAGCGAACAAAGTAATAATATTCATAACTATAATAACATGTTTAATAGCAATTGGTATAACAATTGCGATGTTTCATTTTTGATGAACGAACTCATATTTTAAACAACGATTTTACACATAACAAACGATCCTTGATATAAAATTCGGGAGATTATACAGCCCAAAATAAAAAATAATTAAATTTTCATCTGTGAAATATCATGTCGAAAAGGCTTCTGGAAGAACATAAAGGCTTCTTACTATTTTAAAAATAAAATCTTCCGTTTCATGACTTTTTAAATTCTATTCAATTTATATTTTACGTCAAATGATATGTTGTAGAATTCACTTGTTTCTAGTTTGTTTTTTTCTCGTGATTGCTTTTCTGTTAATCTAATTCATAATTGCATCTAAGTGATTTCGCATATATTTTTAAATACTATAGTACATGTCTTATATATAAAACTACGTATAATTATTTTCTTTCGAAAAAAAAAGTATACTAATGTGAAGTTTTTCTATTTCTTATGCATACATAAGTGTTTATTTAGTTGCCGTTTATATCTAAATGTTTCGCTGCAAAAATCACATGCATGCGGCTTTTCACCAGTATGAATAAGTAGATGTTTATTTAAGCTGCCCTTCTGTGCAAATGCTTTTTTACAAATATCACACTCATAAGGACTTTCATTTGTATGAATACGAACGTGTTCCTTTAAAACTGATTTTTCTCTAAATGCTTTCTTGCAAAATTCACATACATGAGGTTTATCTCGGTTAGTATGCATAACCTTATGGCTATTTAATCCCCGTTTATCAGAAAATGCTTTGTTACAATTATCACACACATAAGGCTTTTCCCCAGTATGAATACGTAAATGAACACTTAAGGTCGAATTTCGTGAAAATGTTTTGTTGCAAAATTCACACGCATACGACTTTTCTCTGGTGTGCACGCGAAGGTGTTGTTTTAAATTAGTCTTTAGAGAAAATGTCTTCTTACAAATTTCACAAGTAAATGTAATTTCTTTTGTATGAATATTTGAATGAGTCTTAAGATTTCCCTTCCTTTTGAATGCTTTGTTACAAATCTTGCATACATGAGGCCGTTCGTGACTATGAACTTGTGAATGCTGTAATAAAATGAATTTTGTTTTAAATGCAGCGTTACATATTTTGCAGTGGTAGAATTTTTTATCTTTCATCTCCTCCATTATGGAAAAGGAATAATATCTCTTACTCCGATAGGTCCACTTGTATATAATTATTTACAAAAGGATGATCTCCTGAAATCAATATATTTTAATGTTTGTATATGACAAGGTAATTTGCTCATGCAGATATAACTCGATACATTTTTAGATACCTTTCAAGTATGGGAGTACAAATTTTCTCGTCAAAATTAATGTTACTTAAATGTTAGTCTCAGAAAAATATCCTTTTTAAACTATATTTTTTGTAATAAGTCTAATATCTCACAAACGATAAACACAATGAGAATATTCAAGTATTTTGTCTTAAATGTATCAGAATTTCTATAGTAAAACTGAATTATGTGCTGATACTACTTATGAAAATTCACAACTGTTCCATTTTAATTTCCGTGACGTAAACCCTTCAGAATGTGGTAGAAAATGTAAACATTTATCTGAAATCTAAATATTTGATTCGTTCCCGATACTTATTTGTCTCAAATTATCGTAAAATTAAATGCATTCAATTATAGTGTGAACAAAATATTTTACATAATCTTTTCGAATTCAAATAAGTGCGCTAGGCATAACATACCAAGAAAAGGCCAACATTTTTAACTCAGAGCTTCATTTTAATGCAACTACGTTTGAACAAAGTTTTCCTTACTTCCAACTGCGCACTTTTAAAAAACGTTGGTTTATTTCATTGCTTGCTTGATTATTTTAGTAATTTTGATTATGTTACAAAAATGTTCTCATTGATATTTTATTGTTTTATGTTTTAGAAAATCCTTTTGTTAGTTGTTTCTTTCTGACACAAGTATAGGCAATACATCTTGTAATTTTGAAATGCAATCAGTTTATTAAGGGGGGGGGGATTCCATAGAGAGTTTCAGTTAAGCCATTCCAATGGAGCAATCGGAGCTCCAATGGATTTTACGTGCTTCAGCCGTCTCACGGATGTGTCTTTAAAGGAATCGAAACAAAACAGATTGACCGAAATGTTGCCATCTACATGGTCGATGTCGTCACCACTTAGGTACTGCAGTCACTCACGTTTTCTTATCCATATTGTTATTGACCAAGCACAATCTGTTCCAAGTTCCTCTGACCTCCAGAGGGGACAAGATAACCGAGTGGTCATGATCTCATGGCTGGCGTGTTTTCCTTCGAGTTTTGTATTGTTCCTGATAACGAGGCTACGGTAGCCTAGTGGTCATGGTGGCAGATTCCCACCTCCGGTTTTCGTCGAGACGTGGGTTCGTGCCTTGATGCCATTAAAGATCCACCGTGTAATAAGTTTGATGCACGTTAAATCTGTCGATGTCTGGAACCCTCTATAGGTGAGGTGCAGAAGTTATGAGAGGGTTTTTCAGCTCAGGTGTGGTCCTCGTCACCAACCGCGGTTAAAAATAACGAGATCCATCGGCATTAACCTATTTTGCTCCTAGTTCGACGATAATGAAACCAAACAAACTAGATATAAATTTTGATTACGTGTGTTACTATTGCTTGCCTTTTAATTTTCCTATTTGTAATTAATTTAAAGTAAAATATACTTTTATTGTTTTAGAATAAATTGATGAAATTAAATCTCGAGTTCAGATTATTCCTCTTCCCTTTATTTCACTTGAGTGTATTTTCTACGAGGCTTTATAGTAATTGGTGAATTGCACAAAGTTACGATTTCTCCGCAGGAAAAATTTAATGTCATTAGTTAAATTAGATAAAGAAAAATTTGAAGTGAAGCTAATAAGATGTAGAGATATATAAATCAAACAATACTGAAGAGAAATTGAAGGGGAATAGAGAATAATGACAAAATGATACTTATTGGATTGAAATATCGTCATTAATCTTTTTGGTTGAAGAGATTTTTGATCTGAATGCCTAGATAAGAAGCAATTGTCTTTGAGAATTATTGAAATCAGAATGAAATATTTATTAAATTAAAACTTTATTATTAAATTATAGTCGAGGTTTGGCGAGTTAAGTGGGATTAGAGAGTTTTAATCATTCGTCAGTGCTAAGTAATACATTTTGCCTTGTTCCTGAGTATCTTTAATTGAAGTCTAGTAATTATTGAATACTTATTTAAATAGGAAGGTGATGGAAAAATTAAATAAAGAAAGACTCTCCTCACACTATGTCCATTGTCCATGAGACGGGAAACCGTGAAACAATCAAAATGTTGGGCCTTTTCTGCGCAACCTGTTTCAGAGAACACTAAGACGATTTCATCCAGCTGACTCTATCAATATCACACATTGCTTTCACTATTACTGAAAGCTAAACATAGCGGTAAATAATTATTGACTTACCTTATATTTCAGCAAGTAAGACAATAGATGAAACATTAGAAAGACTACTAAAGGTCGGGATCGTTTTGTAGGAAAGATGCAAAAAAAACTTTCTCTGCAATTTATAAGAAAACATTAGAAAATAAACCAAATCCTTCTTCAGTGTATTTGAAATCCTACAAAATCTTCACATTCATCATCTGAGGCAAATAGACACTCAAGCACATCCCTACTTTAGATGCTGAGAAACTCGTCTCATGTGTCCCAATCTGTAGCCACAAATCTGTTTCCTCTTTGTCACCAGTATTCCTGAACAAATCGTCATCAGTGCCTTCCATAGCATTAGAAATCCCACGGTTTTTGAAGGAACGTGAGTTCGTGATTCGGCATGCATTTCCACAGACAGTGTAGAATGATGTAAGAAAGTAAACTTCTCAGATTGTTTATGAACTTTGCACTCTGAAGTAACACGAGGGCTATTGGTAAGAGACCGAGTAATTTTGAACCCCGGTCAAGTGGCGAGATCAAAACCAGAGCAATTTCCGAACTTCCTCACCACTTTTCTAGAAGGATTTGCAGCCTCAACATATTTAATGTGTATCAGATCTACTACATAGTGGAAGTTAAGAAGATTCGGGACTCGAACCCACTACTCGACGAAACAACACCAGTCACGAGTTCTTGACTACGACCGCTGGCCACAATGGCCAAAATTTTGTCATAGATGCATGGGAGTTCGTGATTTGGCAAGTGCTTCTATGGGCGTGATGTCGGATGCAAACAATATTTGTTCCATTTAATGATTTCTGACCTAAACTAAATCCATAGGCCATTGATAGATTGAGAGGATCCTATAAAAAGGCAGAAATACGCTAGAATTATAACATCTTGACGATTATTTATTCCTTGTCTTAACGGAAGGTTGTATTACCTGCAGAAATGTGCATTATACGGCCTTTATTTCATGATTAACTTCAGATTTTTGGCTTTGATCCTTTTCTTTACGAAGGAATCTAGAATATACACATGCGATGATGCTCTTATCTTTTGGAGTCATTCTTTCGAAATATTTTCCTAGGATTTCGATCAATGGTATACTGAATTCAGTAGCAATAAAGGGTATTAAACGTATGATAGGAAATGTTAAAGAGAGTAAATAATTCAGCAAATCGTGTGAATTGTATTCAAACCAATTATGCAGAAGAATGTTATTTTATATAAGTAGGGCTTATCTTTTTTATAGCTGTTCCCCTTCCCGTAAGGAACTAAAGGTTTCCAACATCTTTCTTTGTGAAAATCCCAAAATTTAGAGTATGCGGAAGGGATTTACTGTATTATTAGATACAAAATGTTTAAGTAATTTTCGTCAATGTTCTTAAGAATTCACATCAATTTTGTTAGGATCTTACAGATTTGATACTTTTTCGTTAGTTTACTTAAGTATATTTGAAATATGACTAATGCTAAAACGTGCTTAAAAGAGTTTTTTTTATTCTTAGTTAAATAATAACAATTACAGCACAAACAATTTTACATTCAAAAAGATGAGAGACAATCAAGTACCTAAACAGGTAGGTAGCATGTGTTTAATAGTTATGAGTGGGTTTGTAACACTCGATGAATATTTTTAATCAGATGAAGGCGCAAGCCCCTCTTGTGCGTTTTGTAGTCTATTTACTTTTTACAGTAATTAGATTTGTTTCAGTATCTGACTCAAAAGGCTAGTTCTGAAGGAAGGCAATTAAAAATTTTACGATAGTTCACAGTCAGGATAGAAAGATTGATGTTACCTAGAAGCCAAAATTTTGAGAGAAGATCCTTGTTCGAAAGCTGGCTTTTAATGTTTCTTGAAAGTTCGCCCCCCCCAATCCTTATCCCCATCCAATTCCTCTAGAATCTGAATCTCTGCTGTATTAACATTCACAAAATTCATCTCCCCAGTTGGGAATTTTCATAGTAAGAAATATTCTCAAAACGCTCAGAAAAAATTCTCTAAAACAAAGACTCGAGATGTTGACGTGAACATATCGCGAATCGTCGAAGAAAATTCCACTTTTTTTTACTGAAGAAGACAATATTATATAAACTTAGCTCATTGCGACAAAATTCTTCTTCCATAAAATGAGTTTTTGAAAGAAGAAATAACTCATGAACTTAAAAATGAAACCTTGTTTGTTCTAAAGACAGAAGGAATTCGGTTCTTAAAATATCTTGACATTGTAAAGTTCCTTATACAATATATTTCAGTCTATGATATAAATGGCTTAAAGTATATTATCAAGAAATTATATTTAGACCAATTAAGCACTCACGTATTTAAAACCGCAAATGTCTTCCTTCAAGCTCAGAAAGAAAATTACAAAAGAAAATATATCGCTGTTTTTAGTTCAATTTATTGGTCCATAATTGAATTTTCTCTTACAATGTCATTCCCCATATAGGTATATCTTATTTGATTGTAAGACATTTCTGAATGTATATTTCTTTTTTCTGTCTACATTTACTTCAATCTTATCTAGAGATTACATCAAATAATACTTAAAGGATGTGTACTTCCAGAAGAAACCTAACTAGCATGGTTCCTCAACCCTTCAGGACTGTAAGCCAAAATTTCTTACAAGATTTCTATAATCAAATTTACTCCTTCATTTACATGTTTACATATAATTCGATTTATCAATACGAAGAAAATGTCTGCATCAATATGTATTAAAATCGTTTCGCCATCTCTAGAACTCAGTAATGGCCAATGCAAATGCATTGAAAGAGCGGAAAACGCATCCTCTTTAAAAAGTTCCATCCGAACATTGGCATCCATTCTAGAAAAGAAATCACGTCCGATACTTGTACCAAAATGATCTCTCAATATTCTTCTTTGTAAGCATTTCACTTTTTCAGATGGTAATTTTTGCCATATTTCAAATGGTGGAGGCATAACACCCAGGAAAGTATTAATTTTTTAAAGTAATTATAATGTCTCTTCTAGTCACAGCGCCACTCTTCCAACCATGAGTCCAATTGTTTCAGCACGCAATTATGATGTTTGTGACCACAGGTCAAAATATGTAGGATTAAACTGACTTCTCTGTTGCAGATACTGCCAAACTATAAGTAATGCTTGTACAGGAAGTAAAAACGAGGGCGACAGGAAATCTCTGAAAGAAAGTAAATCTTCAGACGAACCAATCTCTTGCAGTTTAAACCTAGTCTATTGTTCCTAAGAATTCCAACAAATGTGTATTTCATTCGACCGAGGAGTCGTGCCTAAAATTTAAAAAAAGATATGAATCTCCAATCCTCAAACATGTCATGCATGCTATGGTGGGATTAACTGCAGAATTTGTTCCATCCAAAACATTTGGAATTCCCACAGTTTGGTATTTTCTGCTTAATGTATAAAATTTTACCTTTTTGCACTAAGCGACCATAACCAATCGGTGGGTCGTGCTTTCTTTCAATGTCCTGGTTCTCAGGGATTGTTGAAAGTAACAACTACCACTTTCACAAGGAGCTATATGCGTTGCAAGGAGGTACAAAGTTCCATATTATTTATAACTGCTTAATGCAGACTTAGAAGTGAAATGAAGATCAGTAAGATCAAGAATGATAATATCTATCAATTACTTATCCAGTATTTCGTTTTGCTTCTTTTGTGTTCTCTTTATTATTCCTGATACAAAAAAGTTTGGTCAATATTTTTTGTAGTATTTGTGTGAGAAAGTATTTAGAATCTCTCTCTTTTTTATGTCTCCTATTCTGCGGTTCGTTATAAGGCGGTCACGGTCGCGAGTGCTTGAACGTCCATGTTCCTCGATTTGGGATTTGGATCCTGATGTATCACTAAAGACCCAGTCCAAGTAGTGCCTGTTGAAGTTAATTTAATCGGATCTCTTATTCTTCACGTTATGGATGGCTTGAAAATTAGAAAAAGCTGGGAAAAGTTCAGTAACACCGTCTTTTGCCGCGACTCAAAGTTATGATGTCCTTCATCATAACTCCCTCGTGTTCCTTCCGAAAAAGAGACTGTAATAAACAATAAAGGGACAAATGGACGCCTTTTGATCTAAGCAATTTGTTCAAATGGTTTCTTTCATATTCCAATAGCGATGCTTAAAAGTTCTATCTTTTCTTGTTGTATATTTTAATAAAGAAAATAGAGAGCTCCCACATAAGTCATAAAGAAGAAAATTGTGGACTTTTGTCATTGGTTTTGCTTAGAATGTAGGGATTGTTCAGGACAGGAAGAGGAAAAGCAGATAGCAGTTATAGATCAAATGAATCGTCGACGGTGATGATATTAAGGAATTTTAAACAAATATTAATTGCATAAAAAAGTTTTAAGCCAAACATTTAGTCTATTGTATATTCTGAAGAAATTCAGTTCTCTTTAATGTCACAACGACCACGCAAAATATGTAAGTGAATGTAAATCTAACTGGCCAAGAGAAGCTTGATTTACGATGGCTTTTTAAGATCGCACTTAGAATCAACACGAACTATTGGTGACTTCCGTAAATTTGAATTTCGATTAAATGAAGAGGATGACACTTCACTTCACTTCACTCTTTAAACATTCCCACCATATAAACGGAAGGAGCTTCGACATATATAACATAACCCGCTTCACGGCGGGTCTTTAGTGTCGGAAGAATCCGAGCCCAAGACGCGAAAGTTAACAGCCCAGGCCGCAAATTTGCTGCTACGACCACTAATCTACCGCAACCGCACCGAAGAGAAAATAATACGACGTTAACCATATCTAACGAAGGGAATGTTAATGGTGCAGTTTTATGAAGTTCCTTGCAAACAAAATGAATTATTAGATTG
>BMAW01076725.1:0-10810 GCA_019974015.1 Nephila pilipes | reverse complement strand
ATATATATATATATATATATATATATATATATACATACAGAGAAAGAGAGTTTATATTTGAGAGTATTTTACATATGCAATAGAAATGCAAGCATCTTATCGAGTGTAATTTTTTATTTTTATTTTTAGAGTATTTATCAAGATATTTTTAATATAACACTTAATTATGGTGACGTGTTTGATCATATATTTACAGAAATTTCAAATTTAAGAGTCTTTCATTAAATGAAATATTCTTACATTTGAATCTAATTTTTTGAATTAAATTAAAATTAAACTTAATTTCAAAATTTATTATTTCAATCATCATGGCAGCAAAGTAAATAAGAATTCCTTCCATAAAATTAGCCCAAATATTTTAAAGGCATATCAATGCAATATGATATACTTAAATGCAAAAATTTGTATTTATATTTCATTTCGAAACTATTGGGAAAATTGCAAAGTGATGTCATAGAGCGATCATTTTTGTGTTACCGAAACAACCTTCAGAGAAAGAGATTGTCAATAAGCATAAAATATATCTCTAATCACTTGAATGCTTTCAGTGCTATTGATTTGTTTATTAAACACATACCCCAAATTTTTGCTCTGGTTTTTGTAGAATTATTATCTTCAAAGTATTTTGTTTTCCATGAACAAGATTTACGCAATCAATTCAATCAAGTTCAATGATCAATCTTATTCCAATTTATATTGAAATTCAGGATAGGTTTATGTTCAAGAAAAAAAATATTGATTTTTAATAAGATATTTGTTATTATGTTTCAAAGGTTTTTCATTTATTTCAGTCCTTTTTTTTAACTCCTTTTTTTAAAACTAAATGATTGAAAAAAACTAACTGAAGAAAATGTTGATGAACATCGAAATTTTAAAGAAAAATCGACAATAGGGTATTTTTGAAGAATTATATGGAATAAAAGATAACATGTTCACATGATTTGTAATAATACTGATCCATAATATCAAATGTCATTATAAACTGCATAAATCGCATTTAACTAGTTACGATGGATTAGTGAGACTTGAGAATCTTGAGTAAATCAAAGATGGCTCGTATTTACTAAAGATTTCCAAGAAAATTAGATGTTGGTGCATATCTTGGAAGTTGTTTTCGATAGGTTCCTATTTACTTGCATTCATGAATTCACGAGCGAAATTTTAAATCTGTAGAATTTCTTCTTTATTCCACAAATCTGGAATAAATATATAATTATTGGAGTGCAATGTAAATACCTTTAGGATTAGCTAAATAATAATGAATGTTTCTGAAGAATAACAGTTTTCTACCGTTATTTAAAAATACTTTCATGTCTGTTTTAATTATTCCCATCTGGGGAACCTCTCTCTCCGAATTCACAACACGTCTTAAAATTCGAGCCCCGACAAATTAAACTTGCATCAGCCCATCGACAGTTTTTTTTTATTGGAAACAGACCCGAACACGTGGCTCAACTAAAACAATGCCAGGCACGATTTCGATGTTCATTCAGTTTTCGCAGCTGATAAAAAATTTATTCACAACAAAATGCAAAATAAATTTTGTTTTAAAATGCATACATGAGGCAGTGTGTGTATCAGTTAGTGTACGCACAAAATATGTTTCTGATTCGATATTAGATTTAGTATTTTGAATTGATGTGATTGAGTGAAATTTGTAGTGGTGCTGTCATGTATTCTTATGAGTGAATGTGCTTCATGTTAAAAAAAAATATATTATATATTTGTCTGAGAGTCTCAGAATAAAATTTGGATTCACTCAGAAGAAATCTGCTTTTTAGTTACTGGGACCTTTACTACAAGTGAAAGACAATAAACCACATGAAATTGGATAGATAACGAAGAATTATTTTTAATATCCAGGTATCCTTATCTGTAAGGCAAAAATGAGAAATGTTTAATAAAAACATAGAACAGATACAAAATTGTTCAAATAAAGGAGAACTAATATTATGAATTTTTTAGGTTACACTTGTCTACGCGAATTAGGTAAGGAAAAAAAATATTTTAATATGTATATATATGTATGAGATAAAGAGAGAAAGATAGACTGTATATTTATTTAAAATTATCGTTGAAAAAAGTTCGAGATGTATTTTTCAATTTCTTTGGTAAACAAAGTAAAGACAAACTAAAATGGAAAACATTTTATGTTTAACCCATACCTTCAAAATATAAAGGTAGGCTTCTTTCTTGAATTTTTCCGAGACTGATTTTAGATTTCTGCTTCTATCGCTGATATCTAAAGTTCAGAGATAGAAATACATATCTTGAGGATTGCAGGTGATTGAGATGGGGAAAAAGGGATTGAAGACGATTTGCTGTTGACATATATTTCTGGAAAGAGGATCGTAGAAAAGTGGATGTCTGTAACCGATGTTTCTGATCGCTGAGTAGTTGAAATTTCGCATTTTATAGAGCTTTGTTGGATGCTGAAATTCTTGTATTGCTGCATTCTTATAATAACAGACACTCTGCAAGTAATTCTATAAAATTAATAAAACATCGCGAAAAAACATAGGTTTCTCTAGATAAATCATTTCAAAATTATTTGCTAAGACGAATCGAAATTTTCAATGATATGTTGATTGCTGTAACCGAGATCTATCTGACTAAGAGAACTGATAATCAAACAGTTAAAAGTAAAAGGAAAATAATATATATATATATATATATATATATATATATATATATATATATTAGTCCAGGAGATCTTGCGCAAGAAATTTGTTTCAGCAATGTTGATCGTTTAATCTCTGAAAGAAAAATTCCAGAATTTCTTAAAATCATAAACTCTTTTGATTTAAATTTGAGAAAACAAGTTAAATAATCAGTCATCTCATTTCAGAAAAAAAATCAGAGGATTTTACGAGGAAAAAGTATATATATGAAATAATTTTGGAGGACAAAAGCACAGAATTCCATTTAAAAAAAAATTTCTTGTATATTTAGAAATGGAACCAAAGATTGATTCTAAAACGCTTCTAAGAAATAATTAGACGAATAAAACAATTTTTTGTGTTCTTTCCTATCAGTCTCAGAATGATATTCTTAAAAAAACAAATCGGAACATTATTGATCCCGATGTGACATTGTCAAAACGAAATTCACTTAGTGTGGAGATGCACGCACGCACGCACACGCACACACACACACACACACACACACACACACACACACACACACACACACACAGACAGACACACACACATATATATCATATAGAGAGAGAGAGAGAGATCAATTTGTAAGCAATTTCAGGATAATATTGAAAGCGCCAAATACTAAATATTTGAAAATATTTTAGACAAAAACTCCCAACATAATATCTTTTAAGGTTTGCGTTTTCGAAAAATGTATTAATCTCTTTCTTTAAAAATTAGAGATTTAGTAAGATTTAATTCAGATACTCTCTATTATGTAAATGTCATTTTTGGAATCATTCATACTTTACAAATAGCTTAAAATTTTTGTCTAATAATTTCTGTTTTTACCCCTCGAGTTTCACATTTATCGATGGAGTTATGTATACATAAGGACGGTTTTTTTAGCAGAAACATCCAAACGTAACTTTGTATTCTTTTGTAGTCATGGTCGTAGTAGCTGGTGAACACTCTCAAAGACATTTCTTAGTTTAATAGATGGTTCGAAGGGAAACGAAGATTATCGCGGATGCGTGTTATTTTGGTATGAAACATACCAAGAACATATCAACACATCAATCAATAACTCCAGACTACCTAGACCTCGTAGTTAACACGTCAACAAAGTCTTTCTAGTACGAACCTTGCACGATAGAACAGCCGAATCAAATTTTGATCGGTCGGACCAGAAACAGCTGAGTTATCCCGAGGTGGAGTAAAGTCGATTTTACAGTTTGTTGTAAAAATCGAAAAACCGAGTTTCGTCTTCTGATAAAACATGCTTGTTTTAATGGTAACACACGTGCACTGGCAAACAATGGATTAGAAAATGTTAACGGACTCTTGTCCATCAAAAAGCAGATTTTGTCGGTGGTTTATTCGAGTTAAATCTGGTCGTACTCGACTGATAGGACTGGAACGCTCGGGTAGACCTGTGGAAGACTCGTTACACCGGAAAATGTGAGTGAAGGATCAGAAGTACATAATGAAAGATCGACAAAGTGAGCCCCGTGAGATTGCTGAATGAGAATATCATATTGAAGCTGCTATTTATTACTGAAAAAGGTTTTTGAAGTGAAGATGGTAATTTTCCAAGCATGTGCCAATTTGCTTTCGATTGAACAAAACGCAACGAGTCGATGATTCAGAAAGCTGTTTATCTATTTTACTCGCAATGAAAAAAATCTTGAAAACAAAATTCAGAAAAAGGGGAAGATTTGAAAAGCGTTGAACGATTGTATCACCCTTAAAGGTGATTCAACAACAGAGGGTTATGTATGAATAAAAAAAATTTACAAAAAAATGTTGTTTTCAATGTTAGGTCTCTGGACGTATTGATCCATGTGGCTAACTACATCGAAACATCTTATAAGATCTTGTAGTACTGAACACTCGATTTTTTAATAGCAGCCAGTGAGACTATTCAGTTTATAAACTAGTAACAAGTGAATTCAGTAGTGAATTCCAAAGAAAAAGAGGAAAGTCTTATTTGCCTAAGGGTAGCAGGAAACTAAAATAAGTGCGCGGCGTAGATAAAAGCAATCTGTTATTAAAGAACTCTAGAGAAAATCAGAAACTTTCTTTCCAGTAAATTTTCGTAATTTTAAATAAACATGGCTTAAACATTAGAACAAATCAGTAAAATAATTTTAGTTAATGAACCAAAAAAAGAATTCAATAATATAGAGAGGAAGAAATTAGTAATATTGTTGAAAGAATCAAAAAAATGTGTGATTTTGTACAGAAAAATTATACTTTTCATAGTATAATGAAATTGCATACTAACTCAAACCATAATCAAAGTCTGATTTATTGTATTGAAAAGAGTTGAAATATTTAAAAAAGAGGAAGAAACCCTCATTTTAACTTCAATAAAATTTTTTGGAGATTTTTTAAAATTCGGAACTAAGATTCATTCCATTACTAGATCATTATCATTATATCAATATTATAAAGTATCTAAAGCTGCTCTAAATGCTCATGCCGTTTCAAAGAAATAGAAATGAATTATTGAGCATTGAATTTATATTTCTACTGCTAGTTCCTCTACTGGATAAATGTTCGATTCAGTTCTAGAGACTTGTCTAATTTCAACAAATCATTTTAGGTATATATATGTTATGTGACCACCTCCATCAGAATTCATTTTACGATAAGAGCTTGCAATGCCAAAAAATTGGATTTTTTTATTGAAATTTCCCTGTTGAAGAATCTCTAAATTCAAGCAAACTGTAACGGTAACCAAATTCAAATCTTGCGCCATGTATAACTTCATATAATTTCTTATTGTCAAATTTGGACACAGATATGTTTTTTCCTTTACTTATATAAAGTATATACTCGTTGGGAGGGTTAACGATTTTAAAAATGCTAAATAGTATTAATATGAATACCAGCACTGAGCTTAATTGAGTAATTTAATTGAAGATATTTGACGATAGAGTATTTCATGACTTGTTGTTTACCATCCAATGATAACCAACAGGTGATGATGTAGATCTTCAAAAGGGTGCGATGTTGAAGTCAGGGTTTGATTCCTGATTAAACCCAACTGTCGTATGCTCGGAATAAAGAGGAGTAAGGGATTAAGTGCATTGAAAATAAAACTAAATTTCAAAGTCCAGTTGATATAAAGAAAAGAATAAATATCAATTCAATTGTCGTTCCGTGATTTGCCTGTGGTTCCAAATGCGAGATTCATCTTCAAGAAACTTGCATTGAAAGTGATGATAAATGAAAACCAAATAAAAAACATTTTCAGCAAATGAAAACATCAGTAAACTGAACGAGATTGAACGAGATTCTTAGATTTGATATTCACTTACGATCCATCTACGAACATCACATTTGACTATGAAAAAGCTCTGTTAATTTTAATTTCACTTTAATTTTTGGGATGGTGTTCTTCGAACGACTCTGCGTCAAAGCAGCTCTGTGGTAGAATTGCACGTAGACCGTTTCTCCTTTCATTTTCTTTAAAATAAATAAATAACATATCATCGTGAAATTTGAGATGCTGCATTTAAAATAAAGTTTTCATTTCCCTTAACATCCAACTAAATTTTTTTTTAAATAAATTAGAAAGATATAAAAAAAGCTATACTTAGTTTTAAATATTTCTAAAAAAAAACTATAAATATTTCTTTGTTTGTTGTTATAGGCTTTGTTACACATGATGTCATATAATTTGCTCAAATTTTAAAAAATAAACAAGCTAACTTAATATATGCAATTTCAAATTGTAATCAATACATGTTTAAAACTTACTAACATACAAAACATGTTATAAAATTATCTCTCTCAAATATGAAAAAAAGTTTACGCAACTAGAAATAATAATGTAATGACCTGAATTAAAACCTCAAAGCATGAATGTTGTAGTTCGTATGACTTTATTAATAAATATGATCCATTTCAGGAATAACATCATGAAAGAAACTCATGAGTTGAAAGTTGAAATACTGTAAAAGATCTCCTGTTTGGTAAATTAAAAAATTTAAGATATAATATGATTCAGTTTTATATGTGCTTGTTATATCGAGATATCCGATTGTGCATCTGAAATCAACTGTTCGTACAAAAAACTTATATGAATACAGATTTAATTTAATAGAAGCATTCTTGTGATTGGAAACAGTATATATATTTTTCCTTTCTTTAAATACTGATGGAAAACATGAAAAATAAGAAATTTTTTATAATAATATTGAAAAATTAGTATTGTAAAATAATTCATACATAAAAGATTAGGGTTTTATAAGACGAGGTTTTATTTGAGAACGAATCTTGTATTTATGTCGTGAGTCTCTTTGAATCAGAATTTCAACATTTTTCAAAAGTATTGCAAATGGAATAACAATATCGTTGATTTCATTAAAAATTTAAACATTTTAACTTTTCCTTTCAGCGAAAAAAAAGAAATTTAAAGTTGTTTCATCAGGTATAAGTATACTCACAATGCTTACACCATTTTCCAACAGTAAGTGGAAAGTAAATACATATTTTAGAAACCAAGATCATCCTGTAACAAAATATAATGCAAACTTTTATATTTTAGTTGAATTACAGCTTAACGTAGTCAAATACCTATATATTAACAAAGTGGCATTTTTTTTCTGCCATAACCAAAGTTTTATTATGTATATATATATATATATATATATATTTTTGTTTATTCTTCCGAAAAATTATTTAATTTTTTAAGTATGGGATTGATTAATTTAAAGGATTTGCTTGAATATGTGTATACAGAGAGATCTAATGAAAGTTTCATGTTCACATCTTTATGAAATTAAAAAAAGTGCTCAAGTATTCAACATAATTTAAATTGTTTTGATGTGTCCAAAATCTTTTCAAGACATTGTAACGATATTTAAAAATACACTATACGTATTAAAAAAGGAAAGAAAATTACGTTCTCTGAGAATGTAGCTAGAAAAATTTGAAGTTAAATTGAGGATTTGAAAGAAGAAATGTGGATAAATTTTACTTTTTTTTAAAAAAATTAAATTAATCTCAAACTTATCATAATAATGACAAAATACGAATCACATCTATATTAGATATTCAGAGACATACCCACCTCTCTAGACGATTGATCTTTTCATAAAAATTCTTATGTTTCCCTTACACAAGGACAGAGATCAGTACCCATCAACAAAAGCGAATGGTTGAATCTGTGTTAATTACCAGCAATTGAATAAAGCAGAAAAGGCTCATCGTTCACTGGCCAGTTGATACAATTTTTCCGAACCAGAAAAAATCTTGACCCGAAAGATTTCGCCTTTTTTTTCGTGACTACAATACTGCAATGGACAAGGGCTTGAAAAAATTACCAGGAATAACCAGAGGCCGGAACATGTTATAATCTTAGTATGACATGTGGTTCAATAGGTAATTAAGTGTAATCTTCGAATGATTTCAGATTTCTTAAAAAAGATGCATTAGCATTTTTTCATAAATAGAATTAAATACAATTTCTATTCGTCTCTGTAGCTCTACTATAATAAACTGTATTTACTAGACTCTGAATCATTAGTATTTGCTGCGAATGTTGCCGATATATATTCATTTCAATTTATGTACATTGTACATATTTCCCACAATAAAAAAATCTAAATCACGAATTAATTCTGCAATTTCTTCTTATGTGGGATAATACATTTACAATCTAAGGCTGATAACGATTGAAATTTAGGATTTTATATTTATGACAAAAAAAAACATTTTTTGGCAATCAAAATTTTTAACCTTTTTATGGTTAAGCAACCAGCAGTTTTGCCTCCTGTGACGCGCAGTCAAGATCTAATGAAGAAAGTGGCAGTCTTTTTTTCTCCCTAGTGGTTCGAAAATGCCGCTCTCATCTGACGATGATATTACGGATAGTTTCGCTCGTTTTAAAAGATAGTTTTCAAAGAAATATTTGCGGTGTATTAATGCAATATTTATACTAATTGTAGCTTAACTTTTAAACAGTTCAGTGAATGATAAATGTTACAAATATTAGTCTCTCAAAATATTAAAATAAAAACATCTAAATAAATACAAGCAATTTTGCTTTTATAAACATGTAATTGTTATATTTATCTAAAATTCTTTCCAATTGTTTTTCAGTAGTAAAAAAAACACCCGCCAAATTACAAGAAATATAACCTGAATAACAAAACGGATTGACAAATTTTTTTCCTTATTATGTAAAACATTTTACGATACCCGTACCGCCATCTTTAAGCAATCAAATCAACTTGCCAGTATGTATTGTTTGCAGCACGAATAAAGCTATGATATTACGGGACGAACTCAGCTCGCCAGCGTCCATTGGAGAAAGTTTCGCTGACCGAGTAGGGGGGTTCGGCTGCACCATTTGGGTAGAAACACTCGGACGAGCTGAATCTGTCGCGCCCATTATGGCACGCCGCCCTGCTGACGAGTTGAGTTCGTTCATAACTACGAAGAATTAATGTACCTTTTTGAGTACAATGATACTCTAAGCTAATTTACCGATGAATGAATGAGTATTGTAACTGACTCTAAATTTGAGCTTATTAATAAGATAGCATACTTAATGCATATCTAATGCGACGATAAATAAAATTAATGTGAACGTAGTAACGAAATATTCGGAACATCTTTAAGGAAAACATCATAAAGAATGAACAGTTTCAGCTATGCTACCTAGCAGACTACTTGTATATGCCATTTCCCGCTCTTTTGCTTCCACATTTAACTTTCCATTAGGGTGATTCTGTACACCAAAATGACCAAAATATCGCCTTTTAAAAACTTTTACTGAGAGTTGTCTTTGAATTATAGTTTTCGATTGATATATTGTGCTTGTATGTGTAGGAGAAGTTTAAAAATGTAAAAATTGAAAATACAAACAAAAAACTTAGAGATTTGTCCACGTCTCTTTTTTTTAGTGATATTTTTAATTTTGTGCTTATTTCTTCCAACAAAACTTTTCAAACAAACTTTATTTGTTTTTAATCATAACTGTAACGTTTTGCTATTCTATTTCTCTTGGACTGCAACTTCTATTATGTGATTCTATTGTTGACTATCGTTTGTTTGAAGTATAGATATCGAGCTAATTCTAACACATTTTATACTGAAAAAATCTTTCATGTCTTTTCATTTTCATTTTGTAGAAGTTCGATGAACTAGTGACAATATATTTATTGTTGAAGATTTCACCTAAAAAATGCCTCGTGTAAAATGGCGATATCATTCTATGCAATTGAATAGTAAATGATGTAGTGATAAAGATAACATAGCTGATACAAACTCAAAAAACACCGTAATTTTAATATCAGAATCAAAACGTTATGCTAAATAATGATAAGAGTCGTTCAGTATCGGAAATTTCTTTGACAGAATTTCCTCATAAATTAAAGCGTACGTTTTGTCGAATTGAAATGCTAGGAAATGTGACAAACAAAACCCTTTAAAACTTGAATTAAAGCTTGGTGAAAGGTTAGATATTCCTATACATTAAATTTATGCTCTGAGTTCTTGGTACTTGCAATTTGTACTGTAGCTATCATTGCATGAAAAGAGAAATAAATACTATGCCTAATATCATCTGGCTTGATTACAAAACACCATGCAACACTTAAAAAAGCTATTCGGCAATAGAAAAGTTTTGTATGTCCATATGTTGTGGCCTCTGTACTGCAACATGTATGCTTATTTTTAAAACTCCATAATTCAAATTTATAGTAAGAAAATACCGCTACTTTTTAATTAAATTGAAGGTAATATCATGAAACTTTGAATGTAAAAATCGCAAGCATTCTTCAACACAAATGCTGTAAAATCCCAAATTTGTTGAATTATTGACTTCTAGAAAACTCCTTAAGTTGAGCTAGAGGATTTATAATTGTGTATAAACAATTAATTTCTTTAAGGAAATTATTCCACAATCACAAGAAAATACGTCACCTTGAAATAAGTAAAGCATTTCAATGTAACAGATCATTGAAATTGAAATCAGATCAAAACTATTTTTGCAAATATAATTCAATTAAATGAAACAACAAAAATAAACTACATTCACTAATATCTATGCATCTTCCACATCAAAAGAGTACTCTGTAAATATATATATATAGGTGGAGATATATATATATATATATATATAACATATATATATACGAACGTAGCACAAG
>BMAW01076722.1:0-10960 GCA_019974015.1 Nephila pilipes | reverse complement strand
ATATATATATATATATATATATATATATATATATATATATATATAGTATATATATATATATAATTTGTGTTTCTCTTATCTTGATCGAAGCTTTCTCTCTTCCTCTATAAGAATTATTTGACCTCATTACAATTTCTATCATTAAAATTCACAGTGTAAAATACTAGTGATACTGAGAGTCACGAACTTTCATATTAATGCAATTAAACTTGTTTATGTATGTATAAGTTTGTTTTAAAGAATGAAAAATTGCTAAGCGATTCAAAGCAATTCATGAGTGAATTACAATGTATGAACTTAAAAAAAAAAAAGAAGTTTTTTTTTTTTTTTTTTTTTTTTTTTTTTTTTTTTTTAAACAATAAGAAAGTAAATGTATATCAAAATAAATAAAATAAAAAAAAAATCAATGCCAAATGTTAAAATTTCACACATTTCTTATACCTTTATACTGATACATTATTCTATTTAAAAATGATGTTTTGTGAATTATTTTAAATAAGAAATATGTATTGCAAAGATTTTAAGCAATTAATATTCTGAATTAATTTTTAAAATGTTTTAAGCTATTCGTTCGTTTAACATGTTGAAAAATAAAACTCTCATCAAAAACAAAATTCTTTTTATTCTATCTATCTTGTTCTACATATATGCAATATTTATGTTAATCAAAGTATCGAAATAGGACAGCTTTGTCCCTAAACAGTGAAATAAGCTTCTGTTTGTTAAATTGAAATGTATAATTAGAAAACAAGATTCCTTGCCACCAACAAAAGTCAGATGCTATTTCAAAGATGATAGCCTTGGGCAAATCGGTTTCTAATTCAAACACCTCATTTACCAAGGGTTCGAAGTTAATTGCAATTACAGTGATACAAAATCCTCTTATAAACAACTTCATGACTTGAAACAATGAACTTTCCAAAGCACATTGAAATGAAGCAATGCATACATTATCTCACCTGCGTTACACTAGGGCAAATTTGAAGAAAGAATCATTCGCGATCTGACTTCCAAGCCTTAATGGATTAATCAATATAATCTCCCTACCCTCGCTTCCTCAGGAAAACGAAAACAGGGGTGGGCTCTCCCCCCAACACAGTACAGAGAAATGGAAAATTAGCGAGCAGCAAACGTAATTTATTACTTATTACTATTGAATGCGAAGAATCCCCTTTAAACGAATCTCCCATGATTCTGAGAATTAATTAAAGCTCCTGGAGTTTTCTCTTTTGCTGCTTTCAAGACTTGTTATTCTGCTGGAATTACGGATCTGGGAAATCCGAACAGCTGCATATAATAAACTCTATTTGGTTTAATCTTTCCCTAGGAAAAGTAGGGTGTTTGTCAGTTGGAAACACAAACTTTTGCAGTTATGATTGTTGCTTTATCGTATGGAACATTTACGAGTGTTTGGATTTGAAATTGATATTATGTTTCTTCTTACTGGTCGTCTCGCGGAATTATAATTTCTTAAATGTAGCTGTTAATTATAGACTTTGATAATAGACCTAAAACCGAGTTTAGACATTCATTTAGTTCCAACCATCTAGGGATATCAATTTAACATCATGCTAAGGTTTGATTAGCAAATAGTTATTTTGTCATTATTATATTAGTCGTATTTTAATACTACATCATTATTCAAATAGACTTCTTACTGTTTCTCCGTGATAATTGTGCTTTTTGTGTAACACGTTTACTCTGTATAAATTCTCAAAGAAGATACAAGAAATAAATATTTTTGTTACAGTAAATATATTAAAATATACTTACAGACACTGTAAGATTTTATTTAAGTAAATCCAATCAGATTATTACCTTACAATTTAGTGAATAAACTTAACCGAAATGGGCCAAACTTTTATTAGTTTACACCTCCTTTGAATTTATTTTTCATTGTTTAAAAAATAGACACAATGCTATTAATGCTATGCAGTAGAACTCTTTTGTTTGAAATTCATATAAAACTGCAAAATTTAAGTAAATTCTGTTATTCTGTAAAACAAAATGATATATACTTTTCTCTACTGTAATTATATAAACATAGCTGAGAATAATTTTGTATAGCAATCATCACTCAAAAACTCCTTTTCGTATGAAATATGGATGTTTATAAACTGAGTGAACATAAATCATAAAATTACATTAATTGCAAAACAATACACAAAGTTAAGCATATAAAATATGCTATAGCTAGAATTATACTGATGAAATTAGCTTTTCAGCTAATTTAATGTAATTTTTCAATTACTTAAATACTAGGGTTATTTTACTGAATACGTTCTCATAAAAATGTAATTGTACTCTATGATGCTTGAGTAATGTTGCATTTTTACTTATCAATTATTGCTAAACATTGCAAATAAAAACATTTTAACAAAAAGTAAAATTATGGTACTAAATAAGTACATGTATTGCAGTTCATTATAAAAAATATACTAATGATAGAGTGTAATTAACTGGATATATTTGTCAGTGAAAGTATCAATTTTACTAAAATTTATCCTGAACACTGTAATTCATAGTTTTTATCCAATACTGTAATCATTGAGAGTTAAATTTTTCATCCTAAAATAATTTTTTTCCCTATTTATTCCCATTTTAATTTAAAATTCTGATTTTTATTCTTCCTGTATGAATTTAAATCTTGTACAAAAGAAATAAATTTGACTTATAACAGCAACATGAAACAATAACATATACTGGGTCGGTAGAGAACGTATTTTAAAGCCAATAACGTTCAAATTTAACAATTAACAAACATTCAGTGAATTGGCACCCCAAAATACTGAAGTTCGTTCAGAGTACTCATTATAACTATCTCAAATTTTTAGCTGTTTCAGGTTTGTAATTTCAAATTTATTTGCAGCTTGACGAAGCATGTACCTAATTAAGATATATACACATTTTTAATCAAAATATTAGTTTCCTTATTCAAATTTTAAATAAAATCTGCGATTCTTAAAATTTATTTGAAGACTTAAATCTTTTAAACTTTATTATCAGCCGACAAACACAGTTTTATAACATTTACAAACACTATTCGATAAAATGGAACACGTAAAGTGCTATTGGAATATTGTTTCACAAGTTCATCGGAAGTCCAAGCCATATGACAATGGATCCACTAACTGACCACTTCGAATCGAACCAGGCTCCAAAGACAAACACCCATTTCTCACTCTTATGGGTTCTCATTCAACAATAACAAACCCCTTACACTCTTACATCTTCTAAACTAGTTCGTTCGATAGCACAAATAATGATGGATCTGAAGCATCGAATGTTGGGTGGATCGAATCCATGAGGGGATGGGCTCCACCTGCTGTATCGGCAGGAACGAAACGATAAATAGCTGAGGTATCGGGAAAATACGTTGCCTCTATGATCGATTATCTCAGGATACTATCGTTACGGGAAGTACGCCCACAGACAAAGTGCACGCGTGACTCACGGCCGAAAGGTATGAGCAATGTGTCACGAGCCACATTTCGAAGTGGGTGGAGGTGTCTCGGGTAATCATTTTTGGGACTGGTTTTGATTTTCTGTCTTCTGCTTTCGAGAAGTCTGAAAGGGGATTAAATTCGAGATAATGCATCTTTCATGTTACACTATAGGGGGGGGGGGATTGTTTCAAAAATATTTTATTTTTTAAACTTTTCATACAGTTAAAGAGTGTCTTTCAACACCGAGGAAGAGATTAAGTGGAAATATAAAGTGTTTTTGGTATTAGCAGTGAGAATTCAAAAGTAATATTCTTCAAGCAGAAGAAATATGTTCCACAGTTTGGTTATATTTTACTTAAGCCAGTAAATCTGTTTTAAACTTGATTCAACATGTTCTCCAGAAAAATAATATGTATATATTGAACAAATTTCGTAATTAATTACTTTAAACAATATGATAATGTGAATTACTTTTACCATAAACTGCTCATTTAATTAAATTATTTCAATAATTCTATATTTTATTACCTGGTTTCCCTTCATAGGTATAAGTTACATAATTATGTTTAAAATTATATTAAAATTAAAAACAGATGGAAAATAAGATTTTAACCTTTGTTGGGAAAATAAGCAGAGTTTGAAGGGAAAAAATGAATAAGTTTTTTTAAAACATATTCATCACACATATGACAATGTGACGATGAATGAAATAAAAAAAAAGTTTTCTTTAAATTAAAGACAGTTTTCTTAAAAAGAATAAAGGACATCAAAAGATACTAAAATAATACGTTAAAATAATTTCTTTCCTGAGTATACATTATTTTTTATAATACTAAGTTTAGCCATCAACTGCCTTAACAAAGTGCTAGTGATTGATTACTTTAATTATCTGACGGCAAAAGTAATTTCAGAAGCTGCTTAAGATTTGTTAATTTAATAACTTTGAGTGCACATAACACTAGACTGAATAAAAATAGCTCATGCTCTAAGAAATACGTATAATACACTTAAAAGGCGAAGATTGTTACATAAGAGGGAAAAAAAAGGCTTCTCATAAAACGTCCGTGTTGCATTACAATATATAGATTAATTTCAATTAGAATGAATCGTAAAATTGACGTAAAGTGAAATTCTAAGAATTTTCAAGTAACAATCTGACAAATAGCAAAGCATTTTATAGATGCTGATTCAATCAGAAAATATTTTGTTGCAGTAATGTTTCTATTATCATACATTACTTGATTCTATAAATGTTTAAGCAACAACCAACCTAATGGAAAAATATTTTCATTGATGCAGACTCATTGCGAATTCGTAATCATGCATTTGTTTGTTTTTTTAAAAACAGTTTAAGCAAAAGTCATTAAAATGGAAAAGCATTATCATTATTACTTAATTAAAAAGTGTAATCATACGCTACTTGATTAAAAAAAAAGATTTAAGCAAAGGCAGAGCAAATGGAAAACATTCTTTCTTATTCAACTGAATGAGAATGTATAAATATGCATTTGTTAGAGTTTAAAAATTTTCAACAACCATAAAAATAACAAAACATTGTGCTTAATTATGATTCAATGAAAATGTTTAACAATATGCTTGTTTTATTCAAAAAGTTTAAGCAACAGTTAAACTAACAGAAAAACATCTCATTGATACTGATTCAATAAAAATGGGGAATCATACGCTTGTTCGATACTTACAAATTCCTTGAATGTTAGAAATAATTAAATTCTGTATATTTTAACTCCATCTCATTCGGGTTTTTTTTTACAAATTTCCATACCAAAAAGCGTTTTTATTGCTGAAAATTAATATATGTTTATCCTGCATTCAAAAATGCAAAATATTTTTGACTTTTGACAATAAGCAGTTTTTTTCTGGATCTAATGATGGTCATACATGTGATATTCCGTGAAATGAACACCAGTTTACACCTCAATGCATCCAAATTTTTAAATTAAAGCAAAATACTCTCTGATATTATAGTTATCAAATTTATTGCTTTGAAGCACTTAAGATACATATCTAAATAAAAAAGAATTACTACAGATATGTCAAATTGTTTCGTAAAGTGGTTTTACAACTATTACAGATATGCAATCTTTCTTGACCATCAGAGTGTAAAACCTCATTGAAATTATTTATTGCTGATTATTTTATTGCTAACTGTTAAAAAAAATCTTGGTAAAGATTACTAAAAATATTTTTGGCTTTTTAATTTTAAAATTTTTTTTTTTTTTTTTTAATATAAGTTTAACAGATATCACGTTACGTGAAAAAAAAAATAACAGACATCCCGCTGCATGATTCATAAATACAAAAACAATTGCTGCATTAAAAAAAAAACCTTTAAGTAGCGACGAATTCACTTTCAAAGATGCAATTTTTCTCTTTGTCGCATGACATGCGATGCCGAACGTATGGTTACTAAAATCTGAAATTGTGACGCGCGATTTCCACCAAAAAGGGGTTAATTGCAAATCACCAATTTTACGACATTCTGTAATGTAGATATGCTAATTAGAAATTGCATTAGGACATTAAAGTCTAAAAAGGGAAGAACCATGGATCTAATTTTTTCTAAGAGTTTAATTTAGATTAATCAGTACAAATTATTTTACCTCAAATAATATTGTTCAGTTAGATTATCGTAATTTTCTCGCATTAACTTTGCCCTCTCTGTATCAGATTATTTTTCCTAAATTAAAATTAAAATTTGAAAAAAGTTATGGGAATTTATGAGTTACAAAAAAAATACACAAGATTTGTTGTAATTCTTTTTAGAAAGGGGAATTTAAATCAAAATACTAAGTCACTAATTGCTAGGTAAAAGATAGGTGCACTGATTTGAAAATTCGCATCAAAGCTTTGATTAACATGCATATGAAAAATAAAATAATATGCTATCTTAAATTTAAAAACAGATTTTTCAAAAACATATTGCGAAAACGCATAGCATATATATGTGTGTGTGGAAATAATTTGATTAATATTTATTCGAAAGGTTATTTTGAAATGCAAATTAGAATAATATAAAATTATACCTAAATCATATCTAAAATATAAAAATATCACAATTGTTAACTATATGAGTCTTGAAAATTAAACTTTATACATTTTTAATGCAAAAATCGAACGGAAAAAATTCCTAAATTGAATATCCTTTTAAAAAACTCGATTTCTTTCTCCCTTAAAAAGTAGTTAGAAGCAAAAGTTAAACTACAGCAAATTGAATCTTTATTTCTTAAAAAACATTTCAACATATTTAACTGCATTTTTTTTCGAAGAATGTCAAACATTTACATTTATTGATACTTATGCTATGTATTAATCTGTTCATTGCTCTATTTTCTTAAAAGAAGAGTGAAGAGAAATAAGATACGTTTTCATTAAATTTTCAAATTTTAATTTAATTACATACTTTTTAAATGAGAAACAAAACTTGTGTAATTAAATTAAACAAGAATTTTCTCATCTAAAATCAAAATGTTATGTTTCTTAAGAGAAATAAAAAAAATTCGTCTAAAAGGATATTGTTAAACATAGCTGTTTAAAAGTCTTTTAAAGAAATTGGAGCTTTATAACTCCACAGAAAAGAAAAATTTCTCACGAGTTTCAAAACAATTAAGTTTCAGAATATGCTGATAGTTTTTATAAATAATACTAAAACACTGGATGTAGTCATAGACAAGGAACAATAAAAATATGTTCTTATCAGTGAGAGCTACTTAAAAAGCATTGTAAACACAGAACATTACACAAAGAGCATGCATTTACAAACAATCATGCATATTATAAAACGTAAGACCATTATTCATTTGTAAATAATAGCTTCCATTATCCGAAGGAAAGAGCACCTAACAGCCTTAAAATTCCGTATTTCGAATAACTATTTACTATTTATCATCTTAAGTGTTTCTCTCGAAAAGCAAAAAAATCAGTAAGGTAAAAAAATCTAATAAAGTAAAAGTAAATAAAGTAAAATAGGTTTCAGGCATTATTCTCAGTGATTGTGAGGAATCTATCGTAATGTCGTTTAAAAAAGAGTAAATAAAAACACAGAAAAATCCTTTTTTCCAGTCCGATTACTCTCACAAAGCTTTACAGCTTTCTTCCACTTTCGCAAACAAGATTCCATCGGTGCAAGATAATGATAATGATGTTCCATTGTGAACTTTTTCAGCAGATACGGTGTTTCTTAAGGCGACTTTCTGAAAAGTGGCTCATTAATGAATTGTTCTTTTCCATATTTTTCTTAATTCTTCGTAAAAAAAACGTTAGTTAGAGGAGGGAGTTTTCACAAATTACCCGAAGACATTACATTAGAACTCAGCTTATCATAATATCGTTTCCAAGGATGGCTCATTAAGAAACAAAACAAAACAACAATTGTCAGATGGCTCACGCCTACGCTATTGATAACTTAAACTTATAGTCGTTTCTTAAAATTATTTGCATGACAAACGTGTTACATTTAAGAAAAATACACATGTAGGCTATACCTTACGAAAGTTAATAGTCAGATTTTAAATGAAATAAAATTAATGAGAAATAATAGTTATAATAATAACTTAATTAACATTTTACATGACTACAATTTTTTTTAAAAAATCCGTTTCAAACAGTTTATTTAATTAATGATAATATATATTAAAACTCAATTTCTGATTACCAAAAGGGGCTACAAAGTTAAACAATACATATTTTTTTTTTAAAAAAAAATTAATCTGTAAGTAATTTTAATTATATTTATTCAAATATAATTTGAAATTAATATGTATATTTATTATAAATATTGAATTCACAAAATCCGATGTTTTCATGTTCAGAAAGTATTCAAATTGGTACAACATGCTTTTCTGGTTCATATTCAATCTTTATCAAAGTATGTACAAAGTATGTTTTCCACATACTAGTTTTAAAAGTGTGAACAATATATGAGTGTAATTGTTTTTCTTTTTAATACATATTTTTACTTCTCTCTTAGAAGCAACTCTGAGATGACGGACTTCACAATTTAGAAACAATGACAAGGAAGACACCTGGGCTAATATATTCTCTTTTAAATTAACATTTAACATGCATCAGTTACTCTGTATGACTGTTCTTGAATGGAATAAGAACTCGAACCCCCAATCTGACAAAAACTACTTGGTCACGAGCTATCAACTTTGAACGCTTGGCTAATAAGGCCTATAAATGTGAACGGAGGAATACGGGAATGAATAATGTAATTTACAATATAGAGTATTCTAAATTGTGTTAAGAAAATCCAAAAAGTTAGTGCTGAAGGTATTAAACAAATAATTATAAAAGACTGCTCCTACACTAAGTAATTCTGTCGATTACTTAGTGTTGTTGTTTTAGTACAAATAGACTTAATATAAATTACCTCGCCAGCATAGGTTTACTCCATACGAAATTTTATCTCATTTATAAACGATTAAACGAGTGAAAAATGAGTTGAAATCAATAAATTATTATGTAGTTGTATAATGATACCGAAATAAGGTCAATAATATCTTTATCTCCATCATTAATGTTTAAGGCAATGTTATATTCATAGAAATAGCAAATTAGCAAATGAATAAAATATAACCTAGAAAGACATTTTGTTCTTTACAATGTTGCAATCAAATTAAAGTACTGGTTAGTTACCTGTAAATTGTGAAAACTAGATTACCATGAGGACTGCTGCCAATGATCACAGTTTTGTACGCCAGTCAAGTAATGGGAATGTTACTTGAGTTCTTAACGCACTCTCCTAAATTTCACACTAAACTACGTCTTCACTTTGAGGTTTTGTTCCATTTAACGTACATCAAACTCATTTCTTAGCATGACGGATCTTAATTAGATTAAGGATTTGAACATTCTTCTCAACATTTAAGTCACCACCCACATTTCTCAACGACTGCTATAGCCTAATTATTTTGCCACCTTAATTCCTCAAAACAAAAAAGCATCCGAAAGCAAAACCAATGATTTTTGCAATAAGCACTTGGGCTTCAATTTTGACATTTAATATATTACTGATGGTGACTTATGAATAAAGTAGCAATGATTTAAATATAGGTCACTCTTTGAGGACAATAAACCTGAATTAAAGTTTTATAAATTGATCTGCAGACATTAAAGGGGATTAATTAAAGGAAATAAATGTATGTACACTGTTTATAAATTAGCATCTCTTAGGCAATCCTAAGATCAGAAAATGAGACACATTCTCTCAGTTGCCTACAGACTTAGATAATTTTTCTTTAACATTGCAAAGATTTTTGTGTTTCCAATTAAATGAAAGATATATCCAAGTTAATTTTTAGAAAATTAGCTTTTCTATATCTTAACTAAGAGGCGTACGAAGGATATTTCAAAATTATTTGGATATTCCTTGTTTTTTTTTAATATGAGAGTCGTTCAATATGTCATTCGACTCATATTCGTCACACTCCTATTCGTGATCATGTTACATTTCTCATCTCAAAAATACTTCGTCTCAATTTTTCCATCCGATAAGACATTTTTTTGGAACAGATTCATTGGAAGCAACCCAACGTTTTGCTTTTGCTCGGTTCTCGGAAGAATCCAGTTACCATCGGCGGTGACAACTGGATGTGGTAGCAATCAAATTTTGATCTCGCAGCAAATGGCTACCAAATCAAAACTAACTTATGGATCAATGTCACATTTGTTTCGGCTCCATTTAATAGGTAGCAGGACCCGATGATGTCAATAATTTACCTCAATGATGCTGTCTTTAAATAAAGGTACTTTATGAAACGTCCTCGTATATGTTATCACGCTAAATAACATAGCTCAGTGAAAAATCTATATTAACACTTTATAGGATCATTTTTCTACTAGTTAGGTAAAACATTGTTCAATAATTATATTAATTCTGGAACATTGTGATCAGAGTAGCAGATAAATAAACTGTACTTAATTATATTTAACTTTATAGCGTTAATAATGAACCATATCACAAATAATGAGGTTTTCTCAATTGCATATACTAAAAGTTGGAAGCAGAAGGGACACACTACCAGCATCAGCTTGATATATAAGCGAGTAGTAAATTTACCTCATTCTTAATTGAAGATTTAATGGATACGGCTCTATTTTAACAGCTGTTTTTCTAAAAGTGTAATACAAATAACAAAGGAGTAAATAAACAGCACATTTTTTGGTGAGTTTTACACCGCTCCGGAAAGTACGAAGGATATTGATTCATTACGTGAGGATCAGAAATTGAGCTTAAGCCCAGTTCAACGTGTTTCCTGAAATTCCGAGTCGAAAGCTACAATCTAAAGTACCAGCCTTATTCGGGATAATATGTAGCACAGCACAAGAACATCCTACAAACTCTGGTGAAACAAAGTCCCATCGTAACCGGATGACTTTGGGCTCCATTATAATTTTCCTTTTAACATTCTTTGGGTTTCTTTTTTTTTTTTAATTCCAAATCCTTTCTAATTAAATGGAACGCGATTCATGTAGATTAGATTGAAATTGTG
>BMAW01076709.1:0-17440 GCA_019974015.1 Nephila pilipes | reverse complement strand
GATTGCCACGTATTGCTATATTGTAAATGGGTCGGCTCTGGCTTTGATTTCTACGTAGTGAGTCTGAATCGAGCTGGTGAAGATGGTGATACTATGGGTATTGAATTTTGATGAATATGACTGTGTCTCCTCTGAGTTAAGTGGTCTTCTGTGGCAGGTCTTAGTTGTGTATTTATTTTGAAAGGTTGTAGATGGGTTTCTATAAGGTGATTATGTTCCAAATTGGTTTGGAATGAGGTCAATGAATTCTTTTCTGTTTCAAAATCCTATTAGCGTCTAAGTAGCCAATGATCTGTAGTGATAAATGGGAGCTGTTGGATTTATTAAACATCATAATTTCCTGAGTGCCATAATTTCCTCAGCTTTGGGATCGGGATTTACGAACTTGAAATTGTGATAAAAATTGCAGGATTAAACATCGTTATCAGGGTCCTTTAACTGGCCTATCGGCAAAGAGGGTCTTATATTGCAAGAGGGGAGCGGGAGTGCTCGACTTGGAAAGACAGGGTGGCGGCAGCTGGGCGAAGGAGGTTGAGCAGTGTGGGCAGACTGGTGAGCAGTGGCTATTTTTCTTTGAGTATAGTTTTGAGTCTAACTTTCTTCTGCCCGTCTTTGTTTTATCCACTTTGGTTGGGCGTTTAGCGGGTTCATGGGCATTGGTAATTGGTCCGCAAAATCTGAGTTGTGAAAGAAGCCTTGACATCCATGGCATGAGCTGGCCGAGTTTCTACGAAGCGCTTCTACTCAATTTTCAGGAGCATATTTCATAGGCTGAATTATATCCTTTACACGCCGTTCCTTTAAGGGTGACGAGGAAAAGAGGAATCGGGTGTTGTTACGTTTATTTGTCGATGTATCCATCGGCGTATTTACAATATCAAGATCCTTTAGAATTTCTTGTAATAGCATGTCTGGAGGTCATTCCTCGATGACTCAGATCTGACTGTTTAACTTCCTGATAATTCTAGTGTTGAGATTTTCTTTGGTTAACAAAGCCTTAATTTGCGATATGCACAGACGTCTGTGGGTAGTTACTCGAAGGCTGGCAATCAATTTGCCTGTTAGGTTGACGAAGTTATTTCTTTAGTTTCAGAAGGATAACAGCTTGAGTATTATCTATTGTGATGGAGGGGTACATGTTTCGAGCTTCTATACACTGCTTTTGCCACAGTTCATTTTGTGTTCCTTTCTTAAAGTAATTGTTCATGTTTAGCCTTATTTTGTAATTAAGTTAAAAGCTTACAACTGGTATAAAAATGTTTCATTTTTCAAAATATTTCTTCTGAATAAACAATTTAGTGTTTGCGTTAAATAGATTTCCGTATATGCTAGCTTTCGTATTTTATATTCTGTTTAAAATAATAAGTTAATCATTATTGTTAATGTTTTAAAAGAAACAAACATTTTAAGTAATTGTAGTAATCTACCCAAGCACCTGAAAAGAAATGGCTATCTAAATCTATTATACACTCAAAATTCAATTAATCTATTTCACAGCAAACTTGATTGTTCTTCCTGCCAGTAACAGAATCAGATTTGTCCTTCGTTCGGCATCATATTATTTTTAAAAATATTCATATGCTCCTAAAAGTTAATTCAAATGGTTAAATATAAATATCAAGTCCTTTGTATAATATCTGAATTATTTTACTATCCATTGATTAATAAATATTTAGCTCAAGACTTTAAGGAATGAATGATTGGATTGTAAATAAAATGTTTTGAATACATTATGCTCAGCTTTATCCTATGGTGAAAATTTATGTTTTACAATTTAATGAATTATAATTTAAATATGAGTTTGTATAATACATGAAACAAAATATGAATATACTGCTAACAATTATATAAAACCACGTTATAAAAACCAAGATATTAGGATTAAAATTTTAAATATTACATATAATTCATTTTTAAAATTAAAACACAAACAAGTTAACCTTCACCAAGTCATAAGATTTAAACAATAGTGAACATTTGGTTTCAAAATACAGTCATCTAAAAAGTAGCAAAGTGGGTCTAAAATCTTAAAATTCAACACTACTTTTCAAATACAATGGTATTATTTTATAAAACAAGTATTAAACATTTACAATTTGCCTATATTGTACCTCCAAACCATGTATTATTACAAATATAGCCTATACTAATTACTACATTTTCTTAAAATATAAGTATAAGAAAGAAATATGTTAAAACGAACATATTAAAATCTCTCAAATAATTTTAGAATTAAATTTCAAAGAACAGAGGTTAAAGAAACATTTTCAAAATGTTAGAAAATCACAGTTACATAGGATGTTAGGTCACATTTCACAAATGCGTTGTTAAAAAGCGAATACAAGACTCGATTACATTTGAGAGTTTAATGATGGATTAGAGAATGAAACATTTGATATGGATGTCTTATTAATGAAGATATTGCAAAATAAAATTTCAAATATGCAATTGTTTATCAATAGTTCAATACTTTGCATTTATTTACAAAATTTGAAGGTTCTATGCATAAACCAACAAAGATTATCACACAATTTAAACATACGTTAAAAACAAATTTAACAAATATATCAATTTTTCCATTCAGTTATCAGATTGTTTGACACTGTTACCTTCCCAATGGTTTTATTTCAATTAAGAGGAATATTTTATTATTATTTTAAGATACATTAATTTCCAATTTGATAAATTTAAACTAAAATATTTTAATATAATTTGAAAATAATTTTTATGATGAATATTAAAATTTTCAACACATTAGAGAAAGGTAAAAATTTGAAGAAAATTTCCTAAGATTCCTCCCATAAATGACAAGAAAATATTCAAAATACTAAATAATTACAATTTTACCATTCACAATTCATTTTCAGGTGGTAAAATGATCATGTTAAAATAAATATAGTTGCAAAATTTTAATCTGTTAGAATAAATTTAGTTTCAAACAATAAATTCTTCGCACAATAAATTATGCATTGAATTACAATTAAGTTCAGAAAATATTTTATGGCTATGTAAGCTATTATTACAGTATGCAACTAAACTGTCAGTTGATAAGTAACAATGTTTGTTCAAAAGAAAATTATTCTGAAATAAATAAAATGTAACTTTGCTGAAGACAGAAAATAATTTAGTCCAAATGTAATTCTAATAATACTTACTTTAAAATAACAATCGTGCATGAACTTGTAATAAGTAAAAAGTTATTTATAAAGATAAATATTCACAATTACAATATGTTAAAAATTTCAACATTAATAGATACCGATAGTTTAAAACTTACCACAAGTTGGTGACATATCTGCAGATGGATTATACACCTCACGTGTTTTCGTATCTCAGCACGGACGTTAGCACGTACAAAGTAACCGTTCCCTGAAACTGGGGCTCATGAAAAGAAACAGAGTTGACAAATTCATCTTGCAAAAGTTTGAGACTTTTCACTCGTTAAAATATTTCTATTTACTGCTTGTTTTAATTTTTCCTTGTATTTGTAAATATCCACAAGAGAATGCTTTCAAATTCAATGGTCTACTTTCGATACTTCAAGCCATCTTTGTGCAAATATATAGATAAGATTACAAACTAACTCTAAGTGTACAAAAAGTACTAAAAATAATTATTAAGCATCGACATGACTCAATCTTAACTACACAAATAAACTAGAACACACTACTACGAGTTGATATTGATTTAAACTTAAGAAATACAAACTGAATAAAGTTATTCTAAAACACCAGAAATCTTCCTACCTAATATATATTGAACTATATAAAAATTGATAATACTAAATATAATACACGATGAAGATGTAATCAACTAGTAAATAGAGCACTCCCTGCCGATTTGTATATGGAGACATCACGTGATTTGACGAGTGCCAGTTGTCTGTGAATTTAGTCCATTGAAATAATATCGATGGTAGGCATGTTCCCAAATTTCAAAGTAATAAGCTGCAGTAAAGTTTTCGTTAGTTTCTAGCTCATTATAGTAATTGTATGCAATGTCTTCTGGTCCATCGATACTTACGTCAAATTTGCTGCTGATAAGTGATTTGTCAGCTTGTTCATTCCAATAAATTTTAGTGACCTGAATCCAAAGAAATACCAATCATATTATAACGAAAAGAATAAAATTTTGCCGCCAACTTATGAATCACCTTAGGGATTTGAAAAGTTTTGTAATAAAGATAAAACTGAATAAATATCAGATAGAATAAACAGATTATTATGCATTTCAGGTTCATCCAAGCTTGCAAATCGCTAGTAGAGTTGATGGAGCTACTGATTTATTTTATAAGATAAGGAGTAGTTCAAAGGTAACCTGCTATAGAAGCACATTTGCTTTTAGGCATTTGTAGCAATTGGCGAGAAATCTCGAATCTATGCTTCAGTAATTCATTAAAGGAGCTATTAATAATATGGATTGGTAGATTTTGTTTTGAAAGCAGACTCATTCGTATAAATCGAACATGGAAGATCATAAAATGGATTAGTCTAGGGATTGAGATTATCCATCTATTCTTTAGCTGTATTCAAATTTCTATGATATAAAAGATAATTTTTATCATCTTCCATTATTGATTTATTGAACCCTGATTATTCTGATGAAGGAGAATATTTCCCATATTTGAACAATAAAAATTTTGTGCCAGCTGCCCTTTTTCGGAGTACCTTATTCAGCCAATTTCAAAAGAACGATATTGGGGTCCATTGAGGAAGAGCTAGGGCGATTCTGAGAGCTTTGGTTTGAAATAATATTGAAAGGTTTTAGTTGATGGACCATTTATTTATGATGGCAAGTATAGAAAAGGACCGGGCAGATGTTATTGTTGATTAACTGAATATGATATCAGCCTGCGGACCATGATGTTTAAAGATATACCTTAAGGGCATTAATCTTTTTAGAGCCATTTTTCCTTGATTCATGATAGCCAGGCTTTGTCACTTGGAGAAATGTACCTGGGCAAATATTTGACAGCCATGAGAGGGTAAATCACAGCCAATAATACATTACAATGTACGGAATCTTTTGTTTGAAAGTTCTGCTATAGTACTTTGTCAGGACTGTTCTAATTCTAATACTTGCACCACTGATTAATTCTTTCCAAGGTATTTAGTTTGGTGACATGTGATATCTAGTGATTCAGAATAGTAAAAACCATCAGCATAGATAGAACATTCCACCCAGACTCCAAAGTTTCAAAATTACATGTAGATGCAAATTGGGATAAACAATGCTATAGGGGAGACCCTAAAAAGAATTTTTCTGTAGAGAGAACGTTCTCCATTGAGTTTGAAAAGACCATTTGTCTAAGAACTAACGAGCTATTTTCCCATATACATGTAGACATTTATAAATATTTATATACAAAATCAAGCACTTTTATATCATACACTCTCACGAAATATTCTTTCCTAATTTTGCATCTACTAACGATTTATGACAAGGTAGTTTCATTTCTGTCCTTAAAAGGAACAAAACCATAATGTTATAAGCGGAGTTTTTGATTAATCAGATAATGAGAAATGCACTGGATAAAATTCTTTCAAACGTTTTCGAGAACCGTTAAAGTTGTAATTGTAAGAGATGAGATTTTCACGTCTTTGCATGGTTTAGAATTAAAGAATGATGGCATGTTTACGATTATGGACTTATGAGCTATCAAATAATTGTTGAAAATATTTGAGAACAACTGTCTTTTTCTCTGATTTAATCCTTTCGGTACTGTAGCAGAGATATGTATTCGCGCTTGGGGTAGTATTTCTGGAAGTTTTTATGCCTCTACTTAGTTCAGAGGGAATTGTTTACAAGAAGATTATCTTTATGAGAAAATCTAAAGGAATTCAATTCGTGAGAATATTATTGGATAGAAAAATCTGCAAAAGGTCAGATTGACGGATGATTGATAAATCTACAAGTGAACTTGAAAATATTCGTAGTTGAATCAAGATTCATTTGAGTTGATAATTTTCAAAAAATAATAAAAATTTTGGATTGCTAACATTGTTACATATTTATCCCAATATATTTTCTTGACTTTAATATTTAATCTGAGTTCATGGAATATTTTGTATTAATCCATAGATGAGGAGAAATATTATGTATGGCCTTTCTTTGAAATACTTTATTCAAAATTATTATGATGCTCAGTTCCACCAAGAAACATTTATTAAAATTTTAATTTCGAGTATTATTTGAAATTATATTAGCAACAGTATCCTAGAGGATTGATATTTCAGGTTGTATAAATGATTCTGTTTCATCACCGATTGCCAATTCACTCTCTTTACATTCCGCTGATGAGGGATATGAAGATTAAATTCTTGAGATGATGGAAATTAACGCTTTTGAAACACACAGGCTCAATTGAGAAAAAGTTAACAACAAAGATCAGTACAGGAAGTTGGAACGCGATTTGCAGGGTAATGTAATGAATTAGCCTGGTCAAAAATAAAGTTGATAATCGGACGCCAACCAGGAATTTACTATTGAATTGCGTTTCATAAATTTATTAATGCCAAAGATTATCGACTTTAAATTGAATAAATATATTATTTTCCGAGATAAGTCTTTGAAAAATATTGTATGTTCTGACTCTATGTTGAACAGTTAGGGGAGTCTACTATGGGATTGAAGATCCCCATATCCTCATTTCTAGAAAAGGTTGATCGCCAAGACGTTGTCCCTTGAGAATTAGTTTGTAGCAAATCTACATGAGCAGGGCAGTCTTATTTTACGGCGTTGAAGATTTTCCCTTGCCAAATCCTAATTTCTAGTTAAATGTTGATCGCCAATACGTTGTCCTCGGAGGAACAAGCGTGGCAAATCCATAAGACGATCTTGTATGAAATTTCTCTGCGTTGTAATACTGTTTTCTTGACATTCATCACTTTTCAAACAACAATCTTGTTTCTGAAGCTAATGGTTAAACTGTGCTCACTATCTTCTTACTGTTTATATTAAAAGCCTTTGATATTTTAAATAAGATTCTATTAAACGAACCACTTAAAATTATTTTAAAGAAATGCTTTTACCAATTTGAAGAATTAAATGAAAATTAACTAATGTAATTTGAATCGAATGTACAAATTAAAATTCAAGGTATGTGCCACCCAGAATTATCATTTTCAGAAAAGTTTCTTTATTACTTTTATTAAAACCCAGATATTTAAGATTTCAAAATTGTTTCTAGTGTAGTTAGTTAATGCATAACTATATAATTTCTAACAAATTAAATCTTTAAATGCATTATATGGAAAACTGTGATTTATATTTTTATTACGAAAATCTCATTTCTTTAAAAGTACTTCATATTCATAGCAAATTTACCCATAATGTTCTGTGCATCTCAAGGTATATTTGACCTCGAACACAGTTTTAAGTATATAACTATTTATTAGTTTAGTTTTCAATGTCGCACTAGAAGATACACGAGGGCTATTGGTGACGGACCTCGTAATTTTGAACCACGGTCATATGACGAGGATGAGGAGCTGGTACCCCTTTCCTAACATCCACACCCCACTCCAAGGGAGAGGACTTAGGCCCCAAACAGATTTAACGTGCATCAGCCCCGGCTACACGGCGGGTCTTTTTATGGCCAAGGATCGAACCCAAGACTGAACGAAAACCGCTGGCTGCTAGTCCACGACCTGACCACTGGGGCTGCTCGCGCCCGCATATAACTATTTATATTGAAGCTAATTTAAAAAGTGATTTTGCAAAATCATGTGTTCGTAAGTTCATATACCAGGAATACTTTTTCTGCTTCACAACACAGATATATGTATATTAAATATATTGTTGAAACAAAGGAAGTATATTAATTAGAATTTGTTGTATGAACTTTAGCACAAATGTTAATTTTACTAAATTTGAAAAATTAAAAATACAAAATGACTTTGAATTCACAATTTTACAGACATTGTAACTAAAAACATAACAGTTGCACAAAAACTTTTAAAAATAATTCAGATAAGTAGACATACCTTTATGGAAATTTCGTGTAATTTTTACTATCGTAAGAGCTAGAATTAAGTTTCCTTAACAAAATGAAATAACTGATGTAATTTTGAAGTAAATATAACTCTACGATAAAGTGTCTTAGCATAACAATTTTCCATTCTTATTACTGTTTTTACTTTGAAAGTGTTCGCCGAAAGAATCAGTAAACAGCAATGGAAAATTCGTTTGTTGTTCCATATAATGAAATCCTTCAAGGTGTTAAGAAATAACTATCCGAAAATAGCTTGATGCCCTCAGATTTTCTGAAAGGGTGAAGTGTTTAGTCTAACCATTTCACAAAGCTGGAACTGCATCAATCGTTTATTGCTGAAAGCATTTGCCTGAATGAATATATTTTAAGTAATTCAAATTTTCTCATGTTAACGAATCAAAATTTTAACATTCTTTTTAACAAATATCAAATGATTAATTTTTCTTAAATGTTGAGATTTAAATATACTATTAGCTCTAGAAATAACCCCAATATTTAAAAAGTTTTATGTGTTTTCTTATTCTTTAATAACAATTAAAATTGTTGGAAAATACTCATTTTGTTATTATGCTCTATAGAATGGAATACATGAACTTTTTCGAAAATTATACGGTTAAAAGCTATATCATGTCAGAATCATTTGGTTGAAAAGAGATTCAGCAATCTATATTTCGATGAATAAAACTGAACTAAAATTAAAAGCTAGAGTTTACTATATGGCACAACTTCTTTCTAATGAAGGAATGTTTCATAATAGCCATATTATATTAAATTAAAAGAAATGGGAGATCCATAATTTAGTTGAGAAATTGTTAAAAATAAATTTGCATTTTTAATATTGATGCAAAAATTACAAAGATCAATTCAAACAGTAGACAGACCATATTTTAGTATTTCTAACCATAAAATTTAGTAAAAAGTCAAACATTAAATTTTTATTTAAATTTTAAAAGTTCAATATACTTTTAAAATTTTATACTAGAATTGAAGGCAAACGTATAAACAGGGAATCGTAGAACTTAGAATCTTAAGTTATTTAGAAAAAGCTAAAATTTAACACTAGAATATAGATATACATGTGAGTGTAGGATTTTTAATTATTAAAGAATTAATTGTATTCTAAATGTACTGTATATACAGTTCTGTTATAGATGGGTCTAATGACCAGCGTCATGACAGCTTCAGCAGCGCCACCTGAACAAAGTGAGCGACATTTCAACATCGCGCCTTCTTTTGTTGTGAAATTTAGTGATTATATTTCATTGCTCAAGACGTTATGACTACGAAGTCCTTAGCATAAAAGAAATGTGTGTTGATGAAAATAAAAATAATGGCGAAGAAGCAGCTAGATAATGTTCAGGTGGACGATTCAGCGCTTATTCCAGTGCCGTTCGTCTGACAATTATTAAATCTGAGACAAAACAGTAAGAACTTTACATAGCGCACATGGAATTACAGAAAATGTTGTAAATCTTAAAATTCATGTTTAATGAAAATGAGCAAAATCCAGTATAAAATTTCCAATTTTAAGAAACAATATATCACCAAATTTCTACAATTGATTTATTTTTACCATTTGCACAACAAATTGTATATTGTATACATTATGGTTAATGCATAAACATAGTTTATTTCGTGCTTTGACTCTAACCGCATTTGTTTTATTTTTCACACCCTGAAAACGATGGATTGGAATTCAATTTACATTACGCGACATAGAAGAAGCAGTAATAGAAGAGAACTGCTAACGAACAGAGACAAATTGAACTGCGATCTTTATTTCTGAAATGATGAGCCGAGAACAGCGCTGGTTCAGTAGGTTGCAGGACCCCAATCGACGGCGAAACGTCTAAAACACAGTTACACCAGGTCGAAAGGCGTTCTCAGAATGGCTCATCTCTGATAACCATTTGCCACAATTCATCACCTGAAAGCGGCATTACGTAAATGGGTGTCCAGCTGTGTTCAATTGGCGAGATTTCAGGACAGAAAGATGACAAGGGGAAGTATCTATACACCTGCAGAGCACGCTGGTTGATGAGTACTGTGCGGTCGGCATGCCGATAAAGGGCATTCTGGGGACTGTCGCCGGCCACAGCACATCATTCACGTATCGCTTAGCCGTCACGTTCCTGAATAGAACTAGAGGAGACCTGGAATGTATGTAATTGCACTCCGAAACCATGATGTCACATGGCGTTCCATAATTATTCTACGTCAGACGCCACACTCGTATATGGCGACTATCATAGGAGATACAGAAGCGTAACTCATCTGAAAATACAATCCTATACCATTCCGTCGTCTACACCACTGAGCTCGACAACATTCCAAACGTTGCATTTACGCTGAGGGTCAATGGCAGTCTTCTAACGGACGTCATGTGTGCAGGCTATTAGCAACCAATCGATGGAAATGGTTCTGTCGGTATGTGAACTTCCAGGTATCGGCGCTACAGAATGAAGGTGATGTGGCTTCATCTGCAACCGCTTGTCGACTGGTGTATCGATCCACGCATGCTAACGTCACTCTGGCAGCAATGGCCCCTCAAACTTGGCACATTTTCTTGTTCCAACCATCTCGTCATAGCCGGTAACGTGGACGCGACCAGGTGTGGCCACCTGCGATTTGCCGTATGGAACCTGCCTTTCAATCCAATCACCATGCCCCTCGTAAAATCGTGTATGCAGAAATGCCTCGAGGATGGTCATGCTCACTGCTATTACACACGTTCTCTGGAGACAAGAACAAGTTTTCAATTTCTAGCAGAAATAAGGACACGAAAATCGAACATTCTTGGCAGGTTTCTTCCTTACATCTTCAACGTGCACTGCTTAAGACATATCCGATTTGGCAGCAACGAAATAGAAATGATTGAAAAATGGAAGTATACAAACTTATAAAATCGCACAGCTTTGAAATGAATAAATAATAGAATACCAATGAGTAAATATAATATAAAAACGAATAAAGCTTGAATAATTAAGAAACAAAATCTCAAAACAATTAGCATTAACATGATGAACTATTACTTTAAGTAAATTTAATAAAATTAAAACTATTTAAACATGAATTTTTATGTATGTACTATAAATAAGACAAGGAGAGTTGAATTGAAGGAATTGCTTTTAATGACTTAGAAGTGAGGTTACATGATAGGCATGATTGTTGTTTATAGAATGTCTCAACTCAGACGTTGCCAATAGAAACCAAATTAAGTGATGCCAGATTACATAAGAATAATATTACATTTACCCCTTAAATTTTAATTTGTCTATTTGTCCCTGATGTAGTCCCTTTCAAGTATGCAGGAGGTTGCCTATGACGAGCTGTACGCAATGCTGTTCTGTTCAGTTCAGTCGAATCTTCAAAGTGATGTCTATCTGAGTTTATTGAAGCGTAGATTCAACTTGAACATTTTCTTCTGTACCCTTGTTGCCTTCATATCTGGTAGTTTCCTCTGGAGCTATGTTCATAGAACAGTTGTTTCTCCACTGCCAAGTTTACATGTGCATAGTCAGGGTTAGCTTCACCACTCCACTTCTTGGACAATTGGCTCATATTTATTAGCACCACCCGATTTTCATTAGAACTGACCAGGCTTGTAAGCCAAGTAGGTATGAACAGCCATTATGGGATCTTCGAGGGTGAGAAAACATTCGTTCATGAGGAGTGCATTTGCTGCTGCACAACAAAGAGCGAATGAATCCAGAATTGCTTGATAACACCACTGTTCAGTTTTCTATATTATTGGATCTTAAAGCAAGTTGTGTTAGTTTCCAGATTATTCCATTATAACGTTCAACCTGTCTATTCGCTGAATTATAGGCAGTACGACTGTAGCAATTCTTTGAGATGCTAGACGATTTAATTCATGAGACATGAAAGATGATCCTCTGTCAGAATTAATAAATGATGGCATTCCAAAACAGAGAAAATGTTCTCAAATGCAATATTAAGGCTTACAAGGATCGTAAACGGAAATCTAAAAATTCATCAACTATTGTTAAAGATATAGTGATTTCTTGAAGCACTAGGTAAAGGCCCTTTAAAGTCAAGATTTAACCTTCAAAAGGGGAAGTGAAGTTTACAAGAGTTCCACATGTTTAACAAATCTTTGGCTTAATTCGTTGCATATTAGACTGGATTTTAGACTTTCCTTATATCCTCTAAAGAAAAAGGGAGATTTGCAACGAACCCAATGATGGTATCTGTGTCACCCAGGATGACAAAGAGAGTTAGAAGATTACTTAAATCGAAGTTAGAGCACCAGATATACGGATAATGTATCAGCAATCACGTTTTGCTTCAGGACGATAAATGATGTCAAATTTAAAACTAGCAAGTTCAAGTCTCCAGCGGATTAACTTTAATTTTACTAATGTCAGTTGATTGAATACAAATGCGACTGCTTGTTGATCAGTGAACACTTCAAAATGCTTTCCCATCAAGAAGTGTCTCCCAATGGCGAAGTGCACAATGGTGACATGCTTCTTTTCTGAGATGAGTGTCTCAATTCAGATGTATTAAGGGAATTTTGAGAAAGGCAACAGGACGCTCCAGTTTGACTCAAGGTAGCTCCACCAGAAAGTGATGAATCAGTTTCCACCGAAATGGTATATAAATATCTTCAATTGTTGCCAAGGCATTTGCCACCTTTAAGTGAATTAAAAGTCAATAATATAGCACTTAGCAAGAGGAAATTGTTTCTTTCCTAGAAGAGTGGACGTATTTTCTGAGAAAACCCAGGCCACCGGCAATAATGGGCAAACATCTTAAAGAACGCTGTAAATGCAGATGAATCTTCGAACAGGCATATCTCAAAAGTTTTAGTCAACGATCTGGTTTAATTATACCATTCGAACAATGTAGCGTGTGTAGCAAATGGACAGAATTACTTGAGTAGGCAATAATTTATTCATTTAGGTCAATTATACTTTGCTACACAGTCAGAAACTTTCATCATGTTCTTTCTGATCTTTTCCACACACAGTAACATCATCAAATGAATGGATATGTAGAGTAAGTCCTTCATCCTCACACTTTGTCAATGACTCTTGAAAACAAGCTACCCATTAGTAACCCCAAAAGGAACACAAAACCTGATATAGTCAAGCTTCAAAAGCTTTATAATGTCTCACATCCTGGATAGGAATTTGATGGTAGGCACTTTGAGATCGATTTTGCTAAAACCTTATTTTTGAAATTTTCACCATCTCTTCTATTTGTGCTAAAGGTAGGCATCCAGTAATGTGTATTTATTAATTGTTTGAGAGTAGTCAACTACCATTCTGGGCTTATGATTCTCTAATAACAAAGGCTTGAGCCTCCATGGTGAGTTACTATGACCAATGACTTTCCTGAATAAGTTTCTGAACTTCCAATGCCATAAATTATTGTCTTCATCAGTATGATCGTCTCGACTTGCAACCAAAGGTCTACAGTCTGATTCAAGTTAGAAATAATGAAACAGAGGGAGGTACTTGTGCTACAGCCAAAGAACAAATTGTTAGTGGAGATCTATTACCATCAACTAATTTACTGATGAATGTCTGTTTAGAATATCATGGCCAATCAAAACATCACTACAAAGATTACAACTAAAAGTTCCACATGTTATAGTGAAGCTAAGTTTTCAATTTTTAAATTAACTCTACAAACACCCACTGTTTCAGTCACCATGGAGGAGTTTGCCATGGATATTTTTCCAAAATATGGTTCAACTTTCGATTTACATTTCGCTATATGTTTTTCGTTAAGAAAACTAAGAGAGCTCCCTATATCAATTAATGCACTGAGCTGAATGTGATTAACCAATGTCTTAACAATTGATTTCTGGAGACAGTGAGTAGATCCCGAAATGGCTGGCAATATGTTTGAAGAAGCCACCACATTTGAAGAATTTCTACCAGGTCTAGATTTGCACACTCGCTGGTAATGTCCCTTTCCCCCACATATTCTGCAGAAAACATCTCTAGCTGGACAAATGGTTCGTGAATGCAAGTCGTTTCCACAAATGAAGCATTTTTGAGATCTTGAGGAGGAGGAAGCCGCTGATGTTGCTAAGGTTTCTTCTGAAAAATCATCAGTTTTCACTGCTGCAGATTGTACTGGGAAGGAATTTCCCATATAAGAAGCTGCATGCACTTCGGCTGACTCGAGGGTTCTAGCTTGCTCAAAAGCTTGATCGAGAGTCATCGATGTATTTTCGAGGAGTCGTTGGCGAATACGAGGACATTTTAATCCTCGTATGAAAGCATCTCTAATATACTCCTGATATTCCTCAGCCTTTACATCAGTTAAGTCACAGTCTTTGCTCAATTGATTTAAAACTTGTAAATATTCACTGACAGTTTCTTCCGTTTGTTGATTTCACGTCGACAAGCAATGCCTAGCGAATATAACGTTACGTTTCTTTATAAAAAGGGAATCAAGTATCGCAATAGCTCCAGTATAAGTTGTACAATCATTAATGAACTGGTAAACATTTGAGGTTACGTAATTACTCAGCAAAGGAAGTTTATTTTCTTCCGTAAGAGTTTTTATGCCTCCTAAAAAGTTTTTTTTTCCAATGGCGCCATTTTGTTTCCGCATTAGAACACGTGGGATCTATATCGAATCTTTCAGGTTTCAGCAGTTGTTCCATTATTAACGAATGATAAATGAAACGATTCAAGAAAATTTCTAAGTCATTAAAATTGTACTATAAATAAGACAATGAGAGTTGAATAGAAGGAATTAAGCTTTTAATGACTTAGAAGTGAGGTTACATGATAGGCATGATTGTTATTTACAGAAAGTCTCAATCAGACGTTGCCAATATAGAAAACCAAATTAAGTGATGCCAGATTACATAAGAATAATATTACAATGTACAAGAACAATACATGTACGAGTGCCACGGCCAATCAATATTTTAAAAGACAAATAGCTTTACAGTAAAAATGGTTCATTACATTAATGTAATTTATTATTTTCACGTAAACCCCAACTTTTCTGCTCAACTTGAGTTTTTTCTCAATTAAGGCTCCCGTCGACACGCCACCACGAATTTCCCCACCTAATGGTAATCCTATAGGTGACTGCTATATAAATATGTGTTGCTTTAATTATTATCAGACGATTTAGAACTATATTGATTTATTTACAAGTGCAATTGTATTACTAGCACTAATGACGGACAGAAAAAGAATACAGAATAAATATTTTTGTAGTAAACGTAGCACAAAACACAAGTTGAGTAGTATCTGTCCTTGCTCTGTTCAAGCGATTAAATATCACCACAACTACTCCCCCTCTAAGTGAGATACTCCGCCAAGATGTATCTCACTGATAACGAAATGGCAATTTAACTTCACGTCCCCTTCTTGTGAATCTGGTTGAGGGAGCAATGGGCAACGGTGCAAACCTGATCTTTTTTTTTAACTGGTGATGTAGGCTTGTCAACTGGATTGCTCTTATGATTTATTGCACAATCAGTTTCAGAAGAGCTGGCAGAATAACATGGTTTGAGCTTGTCTATAGGAATGTTAACATTTTTATTTTTTACGAGAAGTGTGAAAGTTTTATCTGATCGTTTAATAACTTGATATGGTTCATGACATGGCGGTTGCAGACTCTGACGAATAATGTCAGTGCGCACGAAAACATGTGAAGGTCTTTGAAAACGAAGGGTTTCTGCTTGCAGTTATATGAAAATGGAATAGGTTTCACTTGTTTCATAGTTGCTTTAAGTTTTTGGACAAACTCTGATTGTGGTTGGAATTTAGTATCTTCAAAGAAATCGCATGGTAAACGAATGTTTTCCCCATATAGAAGTTCCGCTGGAGTAGATTGAAAATCAGCACGCCAAGTTGTTTTCAATCCGAGCAATATGATTGGAAGAGATCTTGTCCAACTTTCATTTTCATGACACATTATACTCGCTTTTAGAGTCCGATGCCATCGTTCTATGCATCCATTTGCCTGTGGATGGTATGATGTAGTTCTATTTCGTTTAAATCCTATTAATTTTGAAAGTTCTTGAAAGAGTTGTGCTTCGAATTGGGTACCTTGATCAGTGATAATGACTAAAGGTGTTCCAAAACGTGCGATCCAACCTTTAAGGCCCCCGTCGACACGCCACCACGAATTTCCCTACCTAATGTTAATCCTATGGAGTTACGTACTTAAAGTCTCACATCTAGAATATTTATTTTAACTGCAAGGAATAAAGTGCATTTTAAAGAGCATTAAAAAATGAAGGCTTCTGTAGAGTTACCTTTTTTTCTGATTTTTGCAAGTATTTTTAAATTTTTATTAAAGATCTGAAAACTTGCATCCGGCACACTTAATTGATCATAAAAATACTTTGAATAATCGGAAAAAAAAAGTAATTCCACAGAAGCCTTCCTTTTTTTATGCTCTTTCAAATGCATATTTTTTTAAAAAAATTAATTTATTTCCCTGCTTGTAATTTGTTGAGTCAGCAAAGTAAACAAGGAAAGAGGGGAAAGCAAAATTAAAAGTGCCGCCTTAGTGCGCAAGGATACATGGTAAAGACACGCTGACAAAAGGAGATTTACAATCCTTCGAGGGGGAGTCGGCCGATTTCTGGGAATTTCTTAGTGATCTTAGGATCCCCTCTAGTTGCGTAATATCCGTTGAAAGTTTGTCTAGACAGGTCGTCAAAAGATTTATGATCCTTTCCGGTGAAGTCGGCCGATTTCTAGGAATCTGAGAATTCCTCTTTTGAAGCTTTATTTACAGTTGCGTATTATCTGTTGAAAGTTTGTCTAGCTTACTATACAGATATCTATGTGGTATTTCACAGTGTTTAAAAAGTAAGCTTCATACACGATTTCTTAAAGAAAGAAGTAATCCTTCATTTTTTATGCTATTTTTACTGAGTATTTTAAAAAAAATACACTATCCAAATTACTTTATTATTAAAATGAACAATAGATATTTTAGATACGTTTTGAATATATCAGGGGAGATATTGTAAATCTGTTGTGCTACATTCTTTGTTTGTGCCTCCAGAATTGAAATTCACTTGTTTTGCTCCCAGTATTTAGTTATTTGTGCATTAGAACATTTGCTATTATAAAACTTTTGTTTCTGAAATTTATTACAATAATATGAATAACCGTCAAAGCAACAAGACAAGATTATATTCTTCAGCATACCGAAGAAAGAATAAAGGACAGAAATTCTCCGAATGGAAAGAAAAGTAAGTAACTCTTTTCTAAAATTTTATTCAGTTTTCTTAGAAATTTTATTATGGCCGTTGTATTCTAGTGGTCGTGGACCTACGGTTGGTGGCTATCGTCGAGACGTAGATTCGAGCCTTGCTGCCACAAAGACCCGCCGTGCCTCGTAATTTTGACCGAGGTTCAAAATTACGAGGTCCGTCGCCAATAGCCCTCGTGTTGCTTCTATGTGACGTTGATAAAAACTTTACCAAAA
>BMAW01076703.1:0-42449 GCA_019974015.1 Nephila pilipes | reverse complement strand
TAATATTTATTGAGCGACACACAGTCAATACACACACACACATTTACATTGGCTGTATACAATAGTCATTGGCTACGCCATTGGCTGTTACATTGCACACATTGTTGGCACACATTGGCTGTCATTGGTCATGCTGGCCATGGTTACATATTAATACTTGCTGTTATTATTACACACACACACAGGCTGGTTACACATATGTTAATATTATTGACACATATTATTGGTTGGCTGGCTATATTATTGCTGACACACACACACATACACATTACACACACATGTTTGCTGGTTACGCATGGCTGGCTTATCATTGGCTATCATTGTTACAGTCATTACTGCTGTTGTCATTATTGATATTACAACATATGACAATATGGTCATTATTACATACATATTATTATTGACAGTCATTGTATTGTTATTGTTGGTTGTTACACACACACATACACACACACACACATGTCATTGTTATTGTCATTATTTCATTTGCCATTACGTCATTATTGGTTATTATTGTTGTTGCTGTGTTGGTTGGTTATTATTACACATTGGCTGGCTGACATACATGGCTGCACAATGGCCACACACACACATTGTTTGTTAAGTCATTATTATTGTCATTGCTGTATTGTTGGCCAATATCATTACTATACACACACATTGGCTGAATATCATTACAGGGTTGCTTATTGGCTATTACTGGTTACACACACATTAAGAAGAAGAAGAAAGAAGAAGGTATTATTATTATTGTTATTATTATTATTGATATTGCTATATTACGCCACACACACACGTCATCACGATGACACACATCATCAATATTACTTGTTACTTCTGCCAATACGTTACATTTGTCATTGACATTACACACATTATTGTCATTGCTACATAGCATATCACACACACATTATTGACACACAGTACACACACACAGTATCAGTCGTCATTGACATTGCTGATATTATTGATTATGCTGCACACACACACACACACACACACGCTAATATCATCACGTATATTGAGTTGTTGAGTTGGAGTGGTTACTATTGTTGGTCATTGTTGGTTACTTGTCATTATTACACACACATTGCTGCTGTTATTGGCCACACATTATGTCATTGAAGTACACACATTGCCACACACACACACACACACACTGGTCAAGATATAGTTATACATATATATACATATATATATATATATATATATATATGTTATATATATATATATATATATATATATATATATATATATATATATATATATATATAATAGGTAGGCCTCATACTGTAAATTTAAAGCCCATAAACTTTAAAATATATGTATGACTCTTATATAATAAAATGGTAGATTTCAAAGACATATTTTTTCAATTCTAATTCATATGTACTACTACAATTTAAAAATCATTAATAAAGGAGAAATCGCTCGCTTTATACATTTAGAGTTTATTGTCACGCCCTTACTCTTTAAATAAATCGATTATGACTTATTTGATTAATAGAAAGTTTAGCAAAAAAGGCAAGAACAACGAGGTACCTCTACTCAAAGAATTTGTAACGCTCTCATCACACAATTAAATTAGACATATTACATTAATTTTAGAAAAAAGTTCCCAGGAATTTATTTAATAGAAATCACCCATATATGATCAGGACTAAAAACGTCCGGATAGATTATTGGTGCAGAAATTAGAAATCTCCAATCCTCCGACTCACTGTATTATAATTTGGACGGTCTAAAACGAAACATTGAATTTTCATTGGTTACCAGAAAGAATAAAGCTGTTTGGGGGTGGTGTTTCAAGAATGCATAGAAATAAAAGAGCTGATTTTAAAGTGTCTTAATGCGTGAGAAATAGAGAGGGGGTTTCAGATTAAAACTAAAATTACTTAGGGATTGCATGACGCCGTAAAAAATGTTAAGAGCCCGAAATCTTGGTAGAAGAGAGAGAAATTAATTTAGGAATTGTCACGAGAAACCTGAAAACTCTTTTAAAAGTATTTATAGAGTAATAAATTTTAAATAAAAGTATTTAAGGTGTTTTTACTGAGAGATTTTAACATTTTAATACAGTTAATGCAAGCTCTTGCAACATAACATTGATTGGGAGCAATTTAATTTGGTTGAAGTCCTACAATTTAAATTAAAATTTAAACGCTTAGGTTCGAAAACCAAGAATTACATCATTTCAATTTAATGAATGAAAAGTTTTAATAATGAAAAGTTTCTTTTGTGTTTTTGTGACTTCTTCATCATTAATGTTCTCAATTTAAGATATATATATATATATATATATATATATATATATATATCATAATAAAAAAAATTGTAATTATTGATGTAAAAAGGAAATAAAATTAATATATGAAGAATTCCATTTTTTTTTCCTTTTGTATGATGTATTTTTTTTAAATTTATGGTAATAGAAAAAAAACTTACAATATATATTCGAATTCATTTAAACGTATAACACACTTATGAAAACGATATTTATCTCTAAATTATTAATGTCTGCTGTGACCGAAATATCATAACTCGCGGTTGTCGTTGTTGCAGCCGCGTTGGTCTGATTCTTGATGCTGCTGAATACCCGCCGCGTAGTGGAACCATGCCCGTTAAATATGCCGAGGCTTCATAAAGTCTTCCAATGGCGTAGTACAGAGTTTGAGAGGGCCATAGCTGAAGTGCATCATAATCGCTTGACTTAAAGTTCAAAATGATGAGTGTCTGTTCCAGAAGACCTCGCGTTACTTTTAATTGTGATTGATACTCAATCGATCTAGTAACTTTTATATTTCAATATTTTAGTTCATTCAAAATATTTCTTCCTAATTAGTCATCCTTCCTGGAGTTTCTGTCACAGAATTGTCATTATACATACATACATGTGTGTGTGTGTGTGTGTGTGTGTGTGTGTGTGTGTGTGTGTGTGTGTGTGTGTGTGTGTGTGTGTGGTGTGTGTGTGTGTAAAGATACAGAGTAATTACTTATTACACACACACACAGTTTATTTGCTGATTTTAGGACAGAACATAAAGCAAACACAAAACAAATTGATTTAAATCGCGTAGTTACAGATTTAACGTCCAGCACAATATAACATCCATCGCACTTCCTGAACTGGCCTTTGTTTAGCGTCTGGCTCTATCCTGTCTATTGCCCTCATCTCACTACTCCGAATCTCTCTCGAAGTGCTAGGCGGCGCTCTGGGGAGCATCATGGCTGTTTTCCTGGATGGTAGGATCGCTATGTCTTAGATCCCATATATATATATATATATATATATATATATATATATATATATATATATATATATATATATATATATATATATATATATATATATATATATATATATATATATTGAGCGTAAAAAATATGATGAAATGGGTTTTTCTATTACAAAAAGTTGTAAAATTCAAAAATTTTCCAAATCAACACAAATAATACACAAGATCCCAAGATATGAGAATATGGAGTAAAGTAAGCAAAAATTATTACAAAATGAAATCTAAAAGGATTAAAAGAAGTTATGATGAAAAATAGTAGGGAGAGCAATGTGACTGAAGTCGAGACATTCATGTGATAGTCCAACCAGAAACATCCAGGCTTTAGTAGGAAACATGATCTGCCCCTGGATCAAGGTGACAGTTTCACATCAAAAAAAGCTCCATGCTGGAGTATGATGTTGTCAATTAATTGTTGAGGCATTGCAGCCTGGCCTCTTTCTTGTACCGTCGGAGTTCTGAATCATTCTGGAGGTATGTTACATGCTACCAAGTGTCTCCTGAAATATTCCATACATGCTCGATGAAATTTTGATCAGCAGATCTCGCCGGCCAATCCATGCATTCAATATCACCAACAACTTCTCTCCAACAACTTTCGACTGTCGATGAGCTACCGCATTGTCGTCCATGAAAAGGAACTGTGGACCCACAAAAAAAAACATCAAAACGTAGATACGAAGCAGAATCTCATTGAAACAGCGGGCCTCAGTGACTGAACCTCTTCGAAGATGTGAAGGTCGGTACGGCAACCAAATACCGCCTCCCCATTGAAAACATCACGACCTTCAAAGCGCTGTCTCTTTCGATAATGCTGGAGGGTTATTGCGGGTTTCTCGATATTTCCAGATGGTATGCATCCGTAATTCGTTACTCAGATTCGTACCATCCGTAAAGAGTATTCCTTCCATTGATTATATGTCGAATTCTGGTGTTCCCGGCACCACAGAAAACTCTTTTTCCGATGAGCAGACGTTAAAGAAAACAATTTACAGAATCTAATTTCAAGTAGTAAATATTTCAATTAGTGATTACATTTAAACAATATTTAATACGGAAGTCTGGGAATACGCTCTAGCGCAATACTTGAGAATGACTTGTAAATATTATATATTACACTTATTTAGAAAAATAAAATCATTAAAGCTGTGAACAGGATGCAGTACAAGTCCGACTTAACATCATTTTATATTTTTTGGCAAAAAGGTGTTTTATACTAATTTTCTCGTTTGCCAGTTGTCATGTTGCCACACATATTAAGTTGGCTTTAAAAAATCAAACTTAGCATTCAAGAGTATACTAAACCTTGACCTAAGTTATTAACAGATCAATAACTATGTAGCTTACTTTAAATCAAAGAAAGATTTCATACTGTAAAAGTTATTTTAATATCGGTTAAAGAGACTCATTGGGTACCCCTTGGCGACTGATAGTCTCTGGGTGCGATAACGATTTCAGTCAAGTGAATTAGTTTTTGGTACCCCTGTTGATTTTTCTGAACAGCAAATGATTTTAAATAATTCGAGTTAAAAACCAACGCCTTTAAAAACAACGTTTTTATATGGTAGCTAAGTTTATTAAAGAAAATTATTGAAACATTAGTTAAAATTGGTCGCAAATATCTAAATATTGCATTGTTAGGCAAGTAAGAACGGTTCCCAAAATTTCAGAACTTTAGTTTGATGGGAAGTTGGTTAAATTAATGACAGAAAATTTGATGACACACTGATACACACACAGACACACACTAAGTGAAATACATAAAAACCTTAAAACTAACTAAAATTAATTAATTCATCCGGTAAATTAAATGGTTTGAATGCAGTTTAACCTAACTACCCTTGGCTACAAGAATTATTTGGAGGTTTTTTGCGAAATGTGGCTACCCTGGCCCGTTTTACTTTCAGCCAAAAAATCGCCAAGTGTGGTGCCAATTTTTGAAATGCGCCAAGTGGTTGGGCTAAACTACATTATTAAAGAAAATAATAGCTAAAACTTGTCGTAAATGTTTAAATATTGCATTGTTAGGCGAGTAAGAACGATTTCCAAAGTTTCTGAGCTCTAGCTTGAAGGGGAGTTATTTAAATTAACGATGGAAAATTTGATGATACACACACACACCAAGTGAAATATATAAAAACGTTTTAAAAAATACATAATATTTTTTTTAAAAAAAAAGTTACTCTGTTCTTTTTGCTTTTTAACTTTTTGTTTCAAATCATTTATTGTTTTCAGAGAAAGGTTAGCACCAAAGACTGTTCTCCTTCAGTTGTTCTGTTAAGTTTGAATGAAAAGTATGATATACGTTTTTTTTTTTACTTGATTCATTCATTTTTGATGATTTGGAGCTAAAGGGTATACGGCGGTGCACATGAATAAAGAATTATAAGCAAAAAATTTCATGTTCGGTTTCCGAGAATGATAAGCATTTGGTCAAAAAAGCAGAATCGCAAGTTGGAGTTATATTTCAGAATGACGCATGTAAGTAATGAATGCGCATGGTATTGGAAGATCTGTACAAAAGAATAGCTTTTCGAAGGAGACTAAGTTATGTAAGATTGAAATTTGTTGATAACAGATATGTGTGTTCGTAAGGCCATTCGTAATTTCATTTCTTTTGAAAACAATGTATTACGGGGAAGTGTCACGGATTGAATGAGTATCTGTAGGGAGATGTGTGTTCAAAAGTAGAATGTTTGGGAGCACTGGTATTATTGTGGAAGTAGATGGGGTCACAGGTCAATTGAAAAGTCCCCGGCCTACTATAGTAAAACACATTTTTTTTTGGCAAAATTAGTTTTTTTATTCAACATAATTCCTCTCAAGGATGATACACTGATTATAGCGACCCTCCAACTTTTCGATACCATTTTTGTAGTACGATTTGTCCTTTGCTTCAAAATAGGCCTCAGTTTTGGCGATCACCTACCTCTTCATTCGACGAAAATTTCTTCCCAGCAAGCATTCTTTTGAGATCTGAGAACAGGAAATAGTCGCTCGGGGCCAGATCTGGAGGTGGATGAGGAAGAAATTCGAAGCCCAATTCATGGATTTTTGCCATCGTTTTTACTGACTTGTGACACGGTGCATTATCTTCGTGAAGCAGCACTTTCTTTTTCTTCAAAGGCGGCCGTTTTTCGGCGATTTCGTCCTTCAAACGGTCCAATAACGCTATGTAATAGTTGCTGTTGATGGTCCTTCCTTTTTTTCAAGGTAGTCAATGAAAATTATTCCATGCGCATCTCAAAATACAGACGCCATAACCTTGCCAGCCGACTGTTGCGTTTTCCCACGCTTTGGAGTGGGTTCATCGTGTGCAGTTCACTCGGATGACTGTCGATTGGACTTCGAAGTGAAATGATGGAGCCATGTTTCCTCCATTGTCACATATCGACGCAAAAACTCGGGTTTATTACGCTTGACCCTCTTCAAACACTGCTCCGAATCATCAACTCGTCGTTGTTTTTGGTCAAAAGTGAGCTCGCGCGGCACCCACTTTGCACAGAGCTTTCTCATACCCAAATATTCGTGAATGATATGATGTACACGTTCAGTTGATATCTTTAGAGTGTCTGCTATTTCATTCAATTTCAATTGACGGTCATTCAAAATCATTTTGTGGATTTTTTTAATGTTTTCGTCCGTAACAACCTCTTTTGGGCGTCCACTGCTTTCACCGTCTTCGGTGCTCATTTCACCACGTCTAAACTTAGCCTAGCAATCCTTGATGGTTGATATTTCCTGGGGCAGTGTCCGGAAACTCGACATCAAGCCAAGTTTTTGCTTCAACTGTATTTTTTCCGTTCAAAAAGGAATATTTTATCAACACGCGAAATTCCTTTTTATCCATTTTTTTCATAATAACAGAAGTTGCTTCACTCAAAATGCTATAATTCACAAACTAATGATCCGATAGCTGTCAAATTTATACACGCATCTTTTGAGGGTTAGGGCTAACTAAAAAAACATATAGATTTAATTCTAATAGCGCCATCTATTTGTCAGGCCGGGGACTTTTCAATTGAACTGTTAGTGTTTAGCAGGTGAAAGTATAATGGTAAGAAAATAAAACAGGGGTATTCCCAGTAGTCCGAATGAGCTTTTTACCAACTTCTTGGTAGCAATATAAGTTATTTTTTTCCCAACGGCATTGTCCTAAATATGAAAGTATTTTTTTTTTTTTGTTTAATTTTTTATTGCATAACGTTACTATACGTTGTATAAGTTTGTTGAATTTGAATTTGTATACAAATAATATAAATATGTATTGTATTATTCTAATAAACAAAAATAATGAAAATGTAATATAAATATTATTTTTTCTTATAATTATTAGTTATAAGTAGTAAACATTAATATCTGTAATTTAAAATAATAAAAATTATTAAAATTTATAATTATTTTATCTAAACGTTTGAATTATGATTATTTATAATTAAATGCAGCACATAAGTATAAAAAAAATTATAATTTTAAATAATTCCTATTATTATCATAAGTTTCCCAATTATAAATAATTATAATGCATAGTTACAAATGCTTATGAAAATTTCAATTAATTATTATTAATAATTATAATTATAAATGACTGTAACTTTTTCTGATAAAATATTCTTATTTGTTCCATATAAAATTACTATAATCCTAACATTATATTTAAATTTTTCATTTTCTTCATTAGAATCGGTTTTGTTACAGCTTACTGACCATTTTAGACATCATTGTGATGTCACTTCTTAGGTAGAGCTACTCTGGCAACATGTCTTACAACTCGCCATGTTTTTTACCAAAATAGCCTAAGGGCATCCAGTGCTTCATTTTAACACTAACGTTATTTATAATAATGTTATTAAATAAAATGATGGCCATCTTGACATTAGAGTCGGCTGCACGAGAAAAATAGGATAATCATTTACTTAGAATTCTTATCTTATTTGGTAATAACATTTTTTGAGAATGATTAATATAATAATTGTTCTATGCTACATTTTCACCAAATTGAAATAAGCAAACATTTCTTGTTTGATTTAAGCAGGTAAAGTTTGAACCCGAAACTGATCTTCCGCTGGTAAAGTAAGTAAATTACCATACAAAATGTTCTGAAAATGATTTCTGGTAAAGTAAGTAAATTACCATACAAAATGTTCTGAAAATGATTTTGAAAAAAGTACATTATCTTCCTTATTTCGTTAACTCGGCAAAATTTTTAGGTATTTCTATCAGCAGAAAAAAATGAATACTTTATCAAAATAATAATAATTCTGAAGAAGAAATTTTTTTTTAATTTTCTGCAATGACAATTATTACCCACGACCGTTCCTTTAAAAACACCATGAACTCGTTACCAGGCTAATGTCATCATAATAATGATTGCTCCGGGCTATAATTCATCTCACACGTCCACGAAGGTGTCACTACTTAATAAGAAGAGCAAAAACAAAAAGCTTTAAAAAATATCAATTTCAAAATTATAATCAGATATAAATTACAAGTCAATTGATTAAAATGAAATTGATTCTCCTTAAGGCAGCTAGCGTGGAGTTCCACACGATATCTAACAGAATAACAATATATTAAATATTAATTTACAAAACTAAGAATTCTGAATTGTTTATATTACTTATAAAAATTTTCAGCGAGCTTTTTGAACATTGGAACAATCCAGATTATTATTTCTTTCATAGATAAAATAGAATTATTAAAACCAGAACTTGATTGGGAATGTGTCATTTCCTCCTCATGATTTACAATAATGTTGCATTTAATAATAATGTGTAGTGATTTGTATCTAAAACAATAACTCTTTTTTTTTTCAGACAGCCGTTTCTTCCAAACCGGAACCGGAACTTTCAAAATTATTTGAATCGAATTTCATTAATCATTCTCTCTCTCTCAACTTATAATTTTCTTTGCACTCTTGAGTTGAAAAAATTTGAAACCTCTACTTTGTATGATACATCAGTTTACAGTGATATATTTATGGGAAATCATGGATAAGAAGACCGAGCCGCAGAAATATTTGTCCTGAAAATATTTTTGAACCTCTTTTAATCATTATCTCTCTCTCTTTATATATATATATATATATATATAATTCTTTTTTAAGATCAGTATATATTAATACAATTAACTATTTATTCCATTTAGATTTTCTATACAGCAAATTAACCAAAAAAAAAAGCGTATTCGGAAAATTTGTCTTGAAAATCCTGTTAATCGCAGCTTTGTTTCTCAAATTCTTTGAAGAAACAGTATGCTTCTAATTACGAAGGCGTATTTTTTGCAGGCCGGTCGCAATGAAATGAGCTTGATTGATATGAAAAAAAAACTATGTATTTGGAAAAACGATTTTAAAAACTCTGGAATATTAAAATTATTTTACTTTTTCGCTATTAATTACTTTGAAATGCTTTATTTAAGATATATATTCTTTTTTATACAGACGGGAGAATTACCTTCAACTTATTACATGAAAATAAATGATAATTACTGATTTAAAGTAAAATTTTAATTATACGTCAACTTAAAAAAAGAAACATTTTCTATTTATTTCTTATTTTTAGTTGGTGAAAGGAAGAAATAATAAGTATTTTATTAAAATTAAAAACCAAGAATGAGTTCTTTGATATCTGTTTTATTCAATCTGTTATCTGTATTTTCAATTTTACAATTGCTTCACAATAATTATCTAGATTTCATTATCATCTTTATTATTATATAGTTTAGATTTTTTCATTGGCTTCCGTTTATTTTTTTTAAAAAATCCTATTTCTGTAATCATATTTGCAAAAAACATTATACATAACTCCTATTATTCAAAGTATTTGAATAACCAAAAACGTATTTCATTCACTTATAAATGCATGATATTTGTGAAAATAAATAGGACGAACGAAAAAATTATGAAAACATTCAAAATCAGCTGAAGATTAATGTACAAGGTGTGGCAAATAAATAATAAGACTAAGGTTGTAAAACATTTTATTTTGATTTCATATATAATCCTTATAAATACTTGTATAGCTACCAGTCACCTTGTTCGTTTCAGTCATTGCTTTATTTTAAAATAATTACAGAAGGAAAAAAATCTATAAGAGTATGATTTTAATTTCAACAGATGGAATAAAAAGTTATTGAAGGTGGCATTTTAGAGGAACTTTGAAAAATACTTACATCAATATTTTCAAAACCTGTGTGATCGCTAGAATGTAATATTCCTTTTAAGAAAACTTTAACAACTGCGCATATTTTTAACTATTCTAAATAATCCAAAAGGTAAATTTTCTTTTTTACATTAAAATTCAAATTCGCGTTTTTCACTATTATTATTCCAAAATAATAGAATTAATTTACATAGACACTGATGACCTATCGAAAGAGGTGCTAAATATCAGCTTTTTCATTCTTTTTTTAAATTCATATTAGATTAAAATAATAAAGTGCATTTTAGCTTTCGGTTTTTGTTTGTTTCAATTTTTATTTGTGTTGTTCTAATAATACTTATGCAGAATCATTATGCAAGAAAAGTCCTTTCCAAGAAATCTCGTTTACACTTTGTTTACAGGATGGACTTTAAGGTTAGACTTGATCAATGACCACAGCAAAAAAAAAAAATTAAAAAAGACATTTTAAACCAGTTAGTCATCTTTATTCAAATTGATGTTTTATTGAATTATTTATTAAATAAGCTGCTATTCAGCGTAATTGTATTGCTTTCCACAACCTGTGAAAAACATTGATTATTTATTGTCATCATTATTAACTTGTTAGCTAAGGGTAGGCCAATACCTTCTTTTGAAGATTCCTCTAAGACAGTCTGCCTTTTGTCTGATAGCTCCTCTCCTCAATCACCTTTAAACTTCGATTCAAGCAACGTAGTTTAGGTCATCCACTTTTCCGACAAGTAAAGGAATTTACAACAAAAATCTTCTTTACAGGGTTTTTCTCGTCCATTCTAAGAATATAAGAAGACCAGTTCATTCGTTTCCCTTTAATACATTTCATGATATCATGCTTATTAAAAATTATGTTAACTTCAGAATTAAGACGCCCTCACCAACGACCATTTTCTAAGACGCCTCCGGGAATACTTCTGAGAGCCTTTCTCTCAAAACTGCAATTTTGTATTCCTCATTTTTAATTAGAGGCCGAGTTTCCGATCCATACTTTACGATCGGCTTAGTGAGAGTTTTCTGAATCATAAGTTTTGTTTCTCTGGAGAGAAAACGGGGAAGCAGTAAAGAGTGGAGGCCAAAAAACGTTTCGTTGTCCAGTGAAATATGATTTTGGATCTCAGAAACGATGTCATTTACTGCGTTAAAAACAGATCCAAGGTAATTAAAACATGGAACACTTTCAAACTCAAGAGGGCCAATTTTTAAATGATTGAGTATATCACTTGATGGCATGTTCATTACATGCTTATACTTTATATTCATTTATTGTCAATTCCACACAATTTGCAGCAATCTCTAAAGAAGAGAATGGTTCTCTAAAGTTTCTCTGGGACATTCCAAATAATAATGTGAATATCATCAGCGTAAGCTCAATGCTGAACTTAATGGTAAAAGATGTTTCCACGAGTGTTGATATTTGAGTCACAAATAACCTTTTCCGCGCAATATTGAATAGAAGGCATGAAAGTGAGTTACCCTGTTTAGCACCATATTTAATACTTAGGGGTCTTCATATGGAATATTACATTACTTATTATCTTTCTTTGAAACTTTATCGATTTAATACAGTAAAAGAAAAAAAATAATAAATAAAGACAATAATACGAAGAAAAATAAGTAAATGTTTATATTCAAACAGCAGTATCTGAAAGAAAGGGAGGAAATTTTTGCTTTGCAGTATTAGGAAACTGTAAAATAATAATAAATTCATGTTACAGGTATGAAGATTTTTCCATTTTCGAGTGAAGAAATGATTCCATTTCCTTGTAAAGTATATGAGGAAAATACAGTAACTCTTTGTGGTTGTGTAGATACCAAAGTTAACCTATAAATTACTGTATTTCTTTTAAAAGTATATTAAGAAGACGCAATATTTGTTGAATAACCGTCCTTAATATTGAGTTTATGACGATTTACATGGCTTTAAAAGTAGTCGTTGTGGTATGTTAATTATTTCTCGGAAGCTGGAAGAATCGAATGAATGTAATTTTGTATTTATTATTTTAAGTGTTTAAATGCTCAATAATGATAAATTTTATCCAACCGTTAATGGTTTTCAGCAGAAATAATGTTTTTTTCTCTATATCGGGGGATGGGTGTTTCTACCTCGTTACATGGGAGGTCCGTGGACCTTGAGAGCCAACGAGGAATCGAAATTTTAACTTATCCGATCGATTTTACAGGGATCTTTTCAACTAAGCCAAAAGGAACTTCTTTTTGTGTTTAATATTAATGATCTTTACCATTAAAATTCCATTTATAGGTTTTATATTTATTAATGCAATATATATATATCTAATTCTGATACTTCTCATTATATTTTTATGGCATGGTTAGTATCTTACAAAACAGACAGATGATTATAGGGAAACTGGAATACATTAAATTGATTTATTTTCTTTGTGTAACGTTAAACTCATTTCAACTGAAAATAAATTTGTGCTCATAAAAATGATAAAGTTGTACCTTTTCTGCATTGCTCGTTTTGCTAAAGTAAAGTAAAACCTAATAGAAAAAGATTTATCAAAAAAAATTGAGAAATATTGTTATCCTACCTGCAAAAAAGGTGTTTTACGAAATATTGAATTTGAAAGTGAAAAACCTAAAGTTAAACAAAAATTATTTTTGAAAAACTTAAAGTAGAAATATATTACTAATTACCATGAGAGTTTGATTTTTTTTTAACTTTATTACAGCCATCTTAATTTGATTTTGCACTAGTGGCCTCAGTAGCTTAGTTGTCAGGGTCGCGAACTGGTGGTTGGCATTGCTTCCATCGAGTCGTGAGTTCGAGTCCCGGTGTTACTAAACGATCCTCCTCTTAGGTGCATGTTAAATTTGTCGACACTGTATGGGCATGGTTACTTTAAGAGTTTCTGGATTTGGAATATGGGGATTTAGTTGTCTCACCTATTTTTTTTTTTTTTTTTTTTTTAATATTCCTCAAATAGCTAATATTTTTAAATAACAACTTTTAATGCCTTGTAGAATTGTTTGATTCTGAACAAAATATAAATAAATATATTGTACTAAACTGAGTCTAATCGACCCATATCTCTAATAAGCATATAAATAATATGTAAAAATAAAATTAGTATTTTGGACAGTCTGCATTCCGAAATACGCTGGATGAATACCTAGTTAATGTTATACGTATATAATACTCTAGTAATTAGTTTGGTGTGTTATACGATTTTATTATGGCCGGAACAGCTGAGTGGTCATGATCGCGAGCTCATGACTGGCGTAGTTTCAGATGAGTCATAATTAGAATCCTGTTGCCAGAGTTGATGAACATTGAATCAATCGGCTTAAAGTCCTTACATAGAGATTGTGTGGAAATTATGAGAGGAGAGTGCTAGATCATGTGTCGTCCACGCTGTTTGAATGTGATTCAAAATTACGAGGTTCATCGCCAATAGCTCTGATGTTGCTTCTGAGTGAGACTTTAATAAACAATCAATCAGCCATTTTATTTACCATATAACTCATAGTAAGCGTAGTCTTACAGCAGAAGTGATCAGTTAATTTTTGCAAAAACTCAGTGATCAATCAAATGAAAGAAGTATTATTGATTTGGAAGAAATAGACAAATATGACCACTCGTTCATCGAAAAGAACAACAGGAAGACTGATATTTCCGATATAGAAAAAGAAATCGTGCGATTTTGACCATTTATTAGTCGTAATAAAACTGAGAGTTGTGAATTCCATCCTTTTACATTTGGTTTAGTTTTTGTTAACGTCTCTCTAGAAGCAACAAGAGGGCTATTGGCGACAGACCCCGTAATTTGAACCTCGGTCAAGTGACGATGACGACACTTGATCTGGCACACCTTTCTCCTAATTTCCACACCACGCCAATGGGAGGACTTTGGACCCCGACAGATTTAACGTGCATCAGCCTCGGCCACAAGGCGGATTTTCGCAAGGATAGAAATCCTTTTTCATCAAAAATTGGTTATGTAATAGTAAACGTTCCGATTTGTTATTTATTTATTTGTTTTTTACTTCACATGTTTGACATTTTCTCATTTCTGATCTTACTTCATAGACAGAAAAATTAGACACAATAAAAATCCCTTTCTTTAGTAATAAAGAAGACATTCTTATTCACTGCAGGTGATAAGCCAAAATATATCATTACACCTGAAACAGAAAATTTTAAAAAATGTGATTCAAAGAGAGATCGAATAACGCAAATGAGGTTTACGTGCTTAGCTTTCTTTTACCAGGCGTAGATAAATGTGTATTGTAAATCTTGTATGTTATAAAAAATTTACTAAGAATAATGAAAGCAGAGCCAAAACAATAAATTTGGCTTACAAATTTCTATAACTTCTCAAATTTTTAAATTCTTAGCACTCTTTCACTCTTTATATAAAAAAAAGAGATTGGACGGAGAAGAGAAGCTAAAAGACAGGGCGTTTCGAAACTCATGGGCAAAATTTAAGGGGTGATTGAAAATATCTAAACAAGCAATTTTCACCACATAATGCATAGACGGAGATCACTTGTTGAGCCGCAAGACGGCGTTATAATGGAAAGCATAAATTGCGATTTCCTTAAGCATCACCATTCCATCGTGGATTTTAGGAGGCATGATGACGTACAGTAATCAGGAAAAGGTCATGCCTCCTGAAATCCACGGTAGAAATGACGATGTGTCAGAAAACTCGCACTTTTTGCTTTCCATTACATCACCGTCTCCCTTATTATAACGAGATTATCTATGACTTCATGTTAGTACAATACATTTCATTTAAATGTTGCCTTTATTGTACGGCTTTACTGTAAATTAAAGTTAATTAAAGCTCATACACTCATTTCTTAATTATCCATTTGAGCTCCGTAACAGTTTTAATAGATGATATTCCCATTTTTCCTACTCCCCAACCCGTAATGCACTATTTGCGGATCGGAGGATTAGCTGCTCTAAGTATGTTCCCTACTCCCCCAGATTATTGCTTTCGTACCATATCAAGCTTGAAGCAGACCTTTTTAAAATATTTTCAGCAGACTTCCTCTTCATTCCAAAGTATTGTTTTCAGAATTAATTAAAAAAATATTTACAACAGTGTGCGTTTAAATATTTATTTCTCAATTCAGGAAAAATAGAAATTCCATTAAAACTTTGAAACTTCCACAGCTATTCTTCATTCCAATACCCTCTTGAGTTGTGTTAAATATTGTAAACTAGACCTTTTAGCTAGGTTCATGCTGATCTCAAGGTATAAAATCAATTATTCATATTGAAATTAAATGAAATCTTCGAAATTATGGCTAATTGACCATGGAAAACACACTTCCGTAACATTCATCGTCTCTTCAAGGTTCTTTATAGATTGTAATCTCTTTTCCAGTTGCATCGGATTTTTACAGGAAGTACAATGGTGCCTTGAGATACGAATTTAATTCGTTCTGTGATCATCGTCGTATGGCAAAAAATCGTATCTCAAAGCAATTTTTCCCATTTAAAATAATGTAATATATATTAATGCGGTCTAGCGATATGAAACTAACCCAAAACACAGTTAAATTACATATAATATACACAATTTGTATATAAATAAACGAGTAATAACACACATAATGTATATTAATTTATTTATTAATATATTAATAACACACAATGTTTATTAATCATCACTTTAACGTCGGGCCTTTTCGGCCTCCCTTTCCTGACTTTCACTGCGTGAGATCTTCACAAGGTAACGATCAAGAGAGGTCTGTTTCTGCCTTCTTTTTAAAATATTACGAAAGAATGTGAGACACTTATCATAAAATAAGGCACTCGCTCTCCCTCTCCTCTTTTTTCCACAAAATCAGACACTTCCTGTCACTTGCCAAGGATATCACTAATTTCACGTGAAGTAAGTTTCTCCTCCTGTTCGACCTCCTCCTCACTGCTGAGTTCCATCATTACCCCCGAGTGGGAAATCTTCTGTAATTCCTTCAACTCCTCCGTCGTGAATTCTTCAGCATACTCCTCAATGAGATCGGCAACATCTGCCTCGTCTACCTCTAGGCCCATGGAGCGACCAATGGATACGATCTCCTCCTCAACAGGTTCAAATCCCTCAAATCCCTCTCGTTTTAAACCAATATCTGGCCATAATTTTCTCCAAGCTGAGTTCAATGTTCTTTTGATAACACCATGCCAGGCAATATCTATAAGCTTCAGACTGATCACAATGTTGTAATGATTCTTCCAAAACTCCCTCAATGTTAGGTTCGTATTTTCGGTTACTTCGAAGCAACGCTTGAAAAGATGCTTCGTAAAAAGTTTCTTAAAATTGGAGATAACTTGTTGATCCATGGGCTGAAGGGTAGACGTTGTATTGGGTGGCACGTAGACAATTTTAATAAATTTAAATTCATCTAAAAGGTCATCCTCAAGGCCAGGAGGGTGAGCGGGAGCATTATTCAACAGAAGGACACACTTAAGCGGTAAACCATTATCGATTAAGTATTTTTTCACTGAAGGCCCAAAAACTATGTTCATCCACTCAATAAAAAACTGACAGGTCACCCATGCTTTACTGTTTGCACGCCACAGGACTTGTAATTTTTCTTTCATAACTTTATAAGCTTTGAAGGCCCTTGGTTTTTCCGAGTGGTAGACTAGCAACGGTTTTATTTTGAAGTCCCCAATAGCGTTAGCGCAAAGGTCAAGCGTTAGCCTATCTTTCATAGCCTTGTGGCCGGGTAGACTCTTTTCTTCTGCCGTGATAAACGAGTGCTTAGGCATTTTTTTTCCAAAATAACCCTGTTTCGTCACAATTGAACACTTGTTGCGGTAGGTATCCTTCTTCACTAATAAGTTTTTCAAAACCTTAATGAAATTTTCAGCTGCCTTAATATCTCCACTAGATGCTTCTCCATGACGAATAACTGAATGAATGCCACTTCGTTTCTTAAAATTGTCAAACCAGCCAAGACTAGCTTTGAACCCCTCACTGCCTTGCGATGATTCTCCCTCGGTCTCGGTTACATCACGCTTGAGGTCTTGGAAGATGGCGCCAACCTTCTCACAAATAATGGCTTCAGAAACAGAGTCACCTGCCAATTGCTTCTCTTTAATCCATAATAAAAGTAGTTGTACCATCTCATCATGTATATTAGTTCGTAACTTTGAAATAATGGTGACGCCTTTAGAAGATTGCAGCTTCTTTATCGCTTCCTTCTGCTTGATGATTGTGGATATTGTAGAAGGATTGCAGCCATACTCATTTGCCAAGTCGATGATACGAACGCCACGCTCATGCTTTGCAATAATTTCATGTTTCGGTTCCATTGAGATCATTTTCTTAGGCTTTTTCTTTTCACCAATTTTGTCTTTAATTTTGGGATCCATAGTTAAAATAACAAATATGCAGAGTACAGTATATATACTATCCAAAATGACACGAAAAACAGGCACAAATAAAGCGAATAACACGTCGTGGCGGCCATACAGAGAACTCTGGTCTCAAAAACCAAACAGAGCAACATAGCGGGCAGAAGCCGCGGAAGGAAAGCTGAGCTAACGCTCTGCCATCTAGGGATCACCTATGCAATTATTGCACATCGCAAATTCGTATCGCAAATTCGTATCTCAAATTTTTTGTAGTATGTCGAGGTATGGACAAGTTCGACTTTGTAAACAACAACAATGAACCAAACTCGCGCGCAAACCTTCCCGACTTCCGGTCATTGTTGATCAATGGAAAATCAACGAAATTTAACTAAGTCTTATACATTTTTAACTGAAATTTTTGAAACTTTTTTGAACTCTATTGAAAAAAGGTGTTATATAGATTTAGGATCTGAGGATTTTTACAATTTTTATTTCTTTATTTATGCTAAAATACTTTGTATTTTTCGGAAAGGTTAACATAATTGCTTGCTTTATCGCGATTTTTGGCGACCGATAATATATTTAGATGGAGCCGTTTTGCTTAGTAGCGTATTTGCTATGATGTGTCATATTTGATTTTTTCTTGTAATGTGCTGAATTAGGAATATAATTACTGTATTATTATACATTTTATTTCTTATTTTTTAAATATGAAATAAAATGGAAAAGTAATTATGAGTGTTTTCGGATAAGGCTTTATATTTTTGTTTATTGTTAATTAAGAATAATTTATTTACATGCTGAATTGATTGTGCATATCACATATTCAAAATAAAGTGCTTTTTATTAACTTTCATGATAATTCACAAACAATTGTTGAATTGCTTGACATTTCAAATCCAAATTCTTTTATATCACCAAAAATATTCATGCATACTTTGAAAATATTTTTTATGTTATGTATTTAGTTAATTTTGTGCTGTATTAAATTTATTAGTTGACTTATTTTCCAAATTATGTGTACAGATTGAATCTAAATTCTTTTCTTGTATTTATTTAAAAAATTCTTATATAAATATGTTAATTTTATGCTAATTGAAGTTTAACCAATTACTGTATTTATAATTTATTGAAATTCAACTAGTATATTAAATCCATAATGTCATGTATTATATTTCATAAATCATAACATGTTTCAAAAAAACACTAGTAGTGTGTTTTTGTTAATTTCCTGATTTATATAATTAGTTGTGGATCATATTCCCATGGAAAAAAAATTTTTTTTTAGATAACCTAAAATTTAAAAAAAAATAAATCATGTCAATTTTGATCAAGTTCGAGGTCAAATGGAAATGTGTTAGCTTAATAAATGTCTTTTCGTCACATGCACAGCCAAAGATTTCCATTGTTAAATAATTGAATATGACGCAAATTATTGGAATTTACAAACACCACTACATCTTTCTTTTTTGAAATGTTTTGCCAGAAATTTTACAAATTTAATTTTAAATTTTTTGAATCTAAGAAAAAAAGTGCTACTATTTATTTACTAATCTTTAATTCAAATTTAAAATATAGGATATTGATAAATGCAATTATGCTTATGTATAAATATTTTTTAAAATATATTTATATAAATATTATACATCTAAGATGTTTGACACGAATTCCATCCACCTCCCATAAATTAATGTAATAATATTGTTTAAGAGATTTGTTGAATCTTACAATCTTCAAAATATGACAAGCAGTAGCATTGTTATATATCTTGTGACATAAATGACAGCTCTTTTAATGGATGTTTTGTTGTCGTTCTTTAAGTGTTAGTTTCATGAGTTTTTTTTTTCTTTGTCTACTGGCAGTAAGAACATCACTAAATCATTATTGGATATGTGTGTGTTCTAATAAATAGTAATTGTAATATTCCATAATCTGCTGTAAGTCATCCTGTTATTTTGTTATTAAACGAATAGTCGTTTGGACATGCTTTTTGATTTCAGATTTTTCATTTATGCATTTTACATAAATTGAATAAATTATATTTAACTCTCTACACACAAGAAATTTAATTATAAACAAAATGAAGTAAAAAAATAATAAACAACAATTATAAGCACATACATATGGGTAAATAAGTAAATACAATTTTATTCACTAACAATAAATAAATTGTTGGTTTCAATGAGTTTGATAAAGGACTTAGACCTGATAAGACATTTAAAAAAAAAAAAGGTTTATTAATACTGCAATTGAGGAGATTTTCACTCTTAAATCTCCAACTTTTTGTTCTCCTCAATAAATTTCTAAAATTTCAATTTAACACATTTTTTTTTGTATCAATTACTCTTAAGAGTAAAATATGAAGATTATATTAACAGAAATTAAGTTAATTCTTATATCTAATTCTCTTCAGCCAATCTAAATACTTTCCTTTTGTTAAATAAGCCAGTTAGTCAGAGAAAACAAATTACAACACTATAAAGTTAATTTGATTGAAATAAACAAAAAATTTTCGCCTGTCTATATATTCAAAATTTGCCAAATCAAAACAGATTTTCATCCTCCAAAAATGTTTATTAAAATATTCCCATGAAATCAAAACATGTGTACAAGCAAGGAATCATAAAATTTTTACATAATAAAAATAAAAAAAATACTTTTTAGATTCAAATTTGAAAGGAAATTGGATACAATTCGGAGTGCTCAAAAGTTAAATTTCTTTGAGAATTGTAACTAAATTGCGAAAAAAAAATTGAATCATTTTGCTTCAGCTGTAATAATAATTGTGTAGTATGCAGCTTTTGCTCCATTACATTCTTTTCAGACAAGATTATATCTGTTTAGCAACCTATGTCTTTGGTATCCAGCTTCAAACTATTTATACATTGAATCTCTTTGATAATTCATTCATCTTCTGAAAAAAATTGAGAGAAGACATTAATGGAAGAAAATTTATTTTTAAAGCAAAATTTATAATTACTATTTTTACTCAAAATTCCTCATAATACAATATAAATTTAAAATAAATTGAAAAATATTTGATGAGTAATGCATGGATTAAGTAAATTAAATATGCACATGTATTAAATTTCTTTATAATACTAATAAAATTTGAACATACAAGTTAGAGGATCACTTGATGTTTTACGTTTCAGTTGCCTATTATACCGGTTCAAAGAGCTCAAAGAAGTTTATTTTCCATCATGTTAAATTAATGATGGAACATAATATGGGTGCTCTGCATCATTTGAAGGTTTTCCTACAAAGTAGTTTAAATACAAATTTCACTAACAATATACATTGTAAACAGTTTTATAAAAAAAAATTTGTATAATATTTAATTATGCTTAATTTATAAGATTTGTAATAACTATAGTTGACATATTTGCAAGAAATAGAATAATAATCCTTTTCACTTTATACCAATGTTTCATATATTATTTATATTAGTGAAAATTATTTCATGAAATAATCTCAATCATACTGTGTAAAACAATACTTTTTTCTTTGGAAAAACTGATCAATTGTAAATGTAAAATCTTAAAATTAGAAACGCAAAATGAATGTTTCTGAATAATATTGTGACAATTATAGCTCGTATTGCAATAAATATTGTGACAATTATAGTTCGCATTGCATCATACTGCACAAGAAACGGTGAATCTAATCAATAAAAATTCAAGCATACATGAATTATGTATATATTTACATACACAAAGTTAAACATAATATTTACATAAATAAAATTAAAACATCTAAAATTTTTACATAAAAAATGCCGGAAGTTCCCATAACTCATGCAAAAACCCGCCAAATGTTCGCCAAGGTTACTATAAAACAGAGTCGAGCAATGTTTGAAACGAAATACACATGATTATTAAGCAAAAACACATTAAAAAATGAATAATATAACAGAACACTAACCTATTATGAAGTGCTTATTACAAAGCAGTTAATTATTATTTGTCTTCCAGTCTTTTCGTTGTACAGCAGCCTCTCATTGTAGTCTCCTAGACGGACTCTTAAGGATATGATACATTTTAACTGCCGACAGTAAATTTGTGCCAGTACTCATGCAGCATCCAAATGCGGAACAGAAAGTTCCATGTCGACTCTTTTTCGCAGAGCTCATTTCAAAGGCAAAAAAAAATTTCTTGTAAAAATATAAAGAAAAATCTACGTACTTCCGTATAGGAACGTATACAAAATAATGGAGATATCGCTATAACCGGAAGAAGAGAAGGTTTTCAAATACTGCAGCGCCCCCATAGTAAGCTTTACGGTTGAACTTGTCCATAAATTTTAGAATATTTCATGTTGTATCTCAAAGTATTGGCATGTTAGGACATTCGTATCTGAAGGTACTACTGTATATGATAGTATTAGTGTCCTTATTCATACAATTCATAGTAATGTTTAGAAAATTTATAATTAACAAATAGTTCAAGAACAAATTTTGTTTCTATTTATTAAAACATCCAATTTTATTTGATGAATGATTTATCCGATTACTACTAGGATTAAGAGTATTTGTTCTATCAAGGTTCTACTTACACAAAGTGTACGACTGGGTTTTCGAATATTCCTTTCATAACCAAGTTTGAACTTCTTAAAAGGTATAATATAACATACGAGACAAATGTACCATGGATGGTATAAAATGTGAGTGATCGAACCGGTTCATCAGAACCGATATTTTATTTTTAATAAGTTCATCGAAATGGCTAGCAAAAATGGTACATGTGCTCAAGATTCTGTCTTAAGTGGCTTCAATTTACGTACTTACAAACCCTTATCAAAGCAGTGAAGTGAATTTTATTTTATTTTAGTCCCAATTCTAATGTCAATCTAATAAAATTTTGAAGGTATTTTTTATTTAGTATTATTCATTGTATGGCAACACTGTTGAATTGCGTATGTCAAATTTTCGCTTTCGCGTAACGGCAACAATCAAATATAGTATCAATGTATGTTTGTGTTATGGTCTGCCACGTAATCTTGAGCTTTTAATTTTACGAACTAATCTATCAAATAGAAGAAAGCAACATACATTAGCAGACCATTTTATCACTTTGAAGCCCATCATGGGCAGCGGAGAAAGTACACTTGTTCCCGGTGGTGGAACTGAGGGTTATCATGTGTTACGTGTAAGTATGTGTATGTATTCTAAGAAAATCGATTGTTATACTAATTCTATAATCAAACATATGCATATAATCAGATATTGTTAATGTTCAAAAAATATTCTGTTTGCTAACGTTTATGCTGCATAAGCCTTTTATCTCTTTATCTTTGGTGACCCACCGGCTTAAATAATAAGTTAGTTACTATTCATCGATCGGTTACAATTGATAAGACATGCCATATACACTTTTCTGAAATATATGAAACATTAGAGAAAAGAGTGCCCATTAGGATTGTACCTAAATTAAATTCAATCGCTAAACATTTTAATTCCATTGTTCTATATACTGATTTAGGGATATTTATGGGAAGTTCATCTCTTCTTGAAATATTAGTATATGCCGGTCAAAATTATTTTTTAATGTAATCGTTAGTACTCTACGACACAGCTGTTTGATTTTAAATTTAATTTTTAAATATTTTGTGATGAAACATCAATAAAAAATGATTTTTCATAATGGGATTATGTATCAATGGCATTATATAATGGACATAGGTATTGATAACTATTCTTCTGGTAGTGGGGTTGATTCTTTTTAAATGGAAAAGAAAAGAATCAGTTTTTATATTCTTTTAATACTTATAATTTCTTTAAAATTTAATTTTCCTTTCAGCTAATACATTTAATATATTTTTTTTTATTATTCACTAAAGTAAATATAATTATTACATGTAATTTTTTTATGTGAAATTGCCATGTTCTCTGTGACTTAATTTTGTAAGAATGTTGAATTTAACATTTAATGTAAATGCACATAGAATGCTTGTATCTCTATAAGTAATTACATTTATAAAATTAATAGTAAAGGACTAATGTATTGATACATACATTAGTATATTGGCTTTAATAATTAAATTGCAAAGATAACAAGGATGATATTTTTTATAAAAACTTGCTTGTAAGGAATAATATGATAATGTATATATTTTAATATTGTTTTTGCGATGTAGCCATACAACTGCATATTTTTCATGGACATCCATGTGTTAAATCAACACTCATCATTACTTCTAAAGGACTTGTCTGCTGCAGTGGATATTTGTAGGATCTACAGATATCCATTGCACCAGAGAAGTCCTGTAATATTATACAGAATTTATTTTTTGTCTTCAAAAGTGAAAAATAAAAACTTTTGACTGGATATAAAGGAGCTTAAATTTACTTTGGTTAATTGTGAACTGACATATTGAACTGTTGAAGCAGACTTTTTCTCATTACTTATATCAAACTGAACTGTTATTTGCCAATATTCTAGAAAGTCAGAAAAAATGAGTAATTTAGAACAATAATCAGGAAAAAGTGGATATCTCATTTGATTACTATTGTGTTAGCTTTGGTAAACATGGGTGATGCACCCCCGGGTTGCCCTAGCGATCCTTCTCTATTTTCGACCCTCCTTCTTGTCAACCAATTTGTCTTTTCTTCAATTTCTTCTCGTCTAGACCACAGTTAAATCTTGTCTGACTCTTGCGCCAATAAAACTTCACTATCATCATACTATTGTGGTAGAAGCAGTTGTATTATAATATAGCTGTGAAGTTTTTAAAATGCTCTTGGTTCTTTTTAAAGAATTAAGTGTAATATTTAATAATTATATTTCATTCATTAATGGGAAAGGACAGTATTTATTAAAACATTCCAAATATAATAATAAAAGTGATTTGCTAGCGAGCCTGGTATATAGATTGTTTTAATAAATTTGCTATATAAACACCAGTTTTTCTTCCATCTTTATCAAACTAAATCAGTAGCAATTTAATTCAATATATATATGTGTATATATATATATATGTATATGTTTATATATATATATATATATGTATGTTTATATATATGTATGTGTTTATATATATATATATATATATATGTTTATATATATGTATGTATTTATATCTATATATATGTATGTATATATATATAATGTTGACATGGATACATTTTTAATATGAATATTTTTTTAATGAGTGAGATTCCTTAGAAATATATTTTTGATTCATTAATACAATAATAATAAAAAAAAAAAAAAAAACAGGACTATTTGACAAACTTTTCACTTTTATATTGATTAAGTATCTTGTATGCTATCATGATTAATTATTTTAAATAATATGATTACAATTAGTTGGTGGGTTTAGTGAAATTCCCTTGTCTTTTCTCACTTTTCTCCGTTCTTGTTAGCTGAAAATTGGATTTTTTTCTCATGTAACTTATAAAGTTTCATATGTAAATAATAAAAAACTTCCTTTTTTATTCATGTTATTTAATGTGGGAAACAAGCTCATGTAAATATTCATTTTTTATAGGTGCAAGATAATTCTCCTGGTTCCAAAGCAGGCTTAGAAGCCTTCTTCGATTTCATAGTTGCTGTTGGGAATACTCGTTTGGTTAGTACATAATACAAATATGTATTTATTTTTTATTTTATTTATTTATTTTGATAATTTTTATGTGAGATTCCATGGAATTTTTTATGTGCACTTGAAATTTTAAAATTTGGTTTAGCTAAATTGTTAGAATTTTTATTATAGCATATAGATTTAATACTATCCTTCTTAAATGATATTTCTTCTGTTTAACATCGTATTTGTGTCTGTGTTCTGAAATTTCTTTTTGTATTTGTAATTTTCTTGGTTATGTGATATAAATATTTATTTTAAATTTAACTTTTTTTGATGTATCACATTTAGATTTTTTTTTTTTTTTTTCCCCTTTTAAAATTTGAGCCAGAATGATTCACGAGCTAGACTTTCTTGAGAATTTCTGCTCAGTTGTAACTTGTGAAATGAATGCTTGTCCTAATGACTACTCAAACTAAGGTAGATTACAAAATTCAAAATTGGTTTTGAATCTTAAGCTTTTGAATAACTATTTAATTAATCAAATGTTAGTCTATTGATCCTAAATTGAAATCTTTTTGAATGGTTATTTCTTGCAAATGGTATTTGGTTATAGTATGAATAATTGACATGTGTTTTTTATAATTTTGGAAACAATTCAGTGTTTTATCCTCCATTCTTATGCTGATATCTTTATATTTTTTTCTTTAGTATCCTTCTTTATGAGTTAAAACATTCCTAACATAGTTGTGTAAAATTGTTTCTTGATTATGTAGAAAGTACAATTTTGTTATATTCTTCGAATATGAACATATTTGATGTTTCTTAAATGTTTAGAAATATGTAATGCTTTTTAATGTATTCATGTTCCGTTTTATTTTTCTTTTGCACCTCAGTATTTTTGCTCTGAAAAAGTAAACACTCTTCTAAGCCAATTAAGAAAAAACTCATATGATATTTATCTGGAAGTCTTTAAGCCCAGATGCATTTTTAAATTCTATGCTTTATTCATTCCAGACATTTTTACTCTTTTGTATGGGCAATGTATTTGTTTGTAATTTAGTACATTTTATCTAATCTAGTATATTGTAAATATTTTTCATCAATATGACTGGGTTTTATTTCTGTGAAGTTTTGTTCTCTTGTTTAAGATAGGCTCCTATTCTGTTTGCAATGTTCTTAGTGGACAAATCATTTTATCTTTCTTTACTTTATATATCAAATAACAGAACAAATTTAGTTTCCATTTTCTTAAAATTAATGCATTGGCAGCCTTGATGATATTTTAATGAATCAAATTTATCATGTTTATTGGGAATCATAATTGAGGCAAGCGATTTTCTCTTTATTTTCCCTGAATATGTAATAACTATTTCATTTTAATTTTGAAGTTGTAATTTAAATGTTTTAAGGAAAAAAAATATTCACTAATTCAATAAAAAATAGTTGTAGTTGTATGTGAATATTAGGTTTCAAATGTTTATCTCATTAGTGTTAATTGTCACAAAAGTTTTCATTTTGTAACATGCAGTTTTCAACTAATGTGTATATATCTAAGTAATTAAATTTATCATTTTATATGTTTTGAAAATTGAGATGTGAATTTTTTGATGTAGTATTTTTATATTTGAAACATTTTGTATGGTTAAACAGTTTTGTTTTCTTATGAAAAATTTAATTTTGCATTAATAATGAAACAAATATGTCATGTTTCTGTGCGATCAATATTTGGAATTCTCGATTATAAAATTCTGATAGTAAGATAAGTTGGAAAATATTCAAAACAAATATCTGATGTTTTAATTAAAAATATCATCCATTAGAAAATCTGTTATTTTTTACTTTATAAATTTTTAATGAATAATTGGCCTTTATGAAAATCCTTTAGATTTTTATCAAAACTTTTCTTAAATTCCATTGTCATTACCTTTATCAGAGGTGGCTGTGGCAGTTAAGTGGTAATGAGCTCGTAGTCAGCATTTTTTTTTTTTTTTTTTGTCAAGTTGTGGGTTCAAGTCCTGAGGCCACTAAAGATCTGCAGTATAGCAGTGCTGATGCATGTTTAATCTTTGAGGCTTCGTCCTCCTGTTGGTGTGGTACAAAAGTTTAAGAGAATGGGATGCTAGCTAAGATGTCATGCTTGTGTCTTGGCGAAGATTCAAAATCAGGAGGTCCATCTCCAATAGCCCTCAAATTGCTTCTAAGTGTGATGTTAAACAATCAAATTGCATTAATAATGAAGTTTGATGTTAACAAACAATTGATCAATTTATCAGATTATTTTTACTCTGCTTTTCATTATATATTATATTAAGCTATTCTTTCTGTAATGTTGTTCTGTAATGTCTGTAATATTTAGCCTTTATTGGTTAGTTTCACTGATTTATGTATTTTAGAACCAAGACAATGAAACTTTGAAAGAAATTCTGAAAGCCAATATTGAAAGACCATTGCATATGACTGTGTATAGCACAAAAACTCAGACTGTCCGAGAAGTGGATATAACGCCTTCAAATACATGGGGTGGACAAGGACTTCTTGGAGTCAGCATTAGGTTCTGCTCTTTTGAAGGAGTAAATGAGAATGTTTGGCATGTACTGGTAAGAAAGATTTTTGAGATCTTTATACTGATTTAACATTAAAGAAACAATAAATTATATCCAAACAGCAGAGTTCAACTTATTTTTTAGCTAATTAATTCTTTAAATTTCTGTTATTTAATTATTTTTAAACAAGTTGTAAGTTGTATTATGCTGTCTTAGATAACAAAATATGCAAAAAATTAAAATTATTTTATTTTGTATGAATAAAAAAAAATCAATTTTTCAAGTTTGTATATATATATATATATATATATATATATATAATGATTCATCTATTTATGTATATATGCATAAATTTATTTTTAGGCAAGGAAGTTTCATCATATTTACAAGCCTTTGAAATACAATGAACACGTTAATAAAAAAAAATTGGTCAAATTACAGCAACTTTTCAATTAGGTTCTATTATAGAAGATTATACCCATGGAATTTTTAGTATTAATGTTTTGGTATTAAATGTAAATTAATTATATTTGTATGTCTTATGAGAATAAACACACATAGTTTATGTAATTCTTGGATAGATTTTGTTATCTTTGTTTTAGTAGATTGTTAAAAAAAACTCCTTGTATTGAATATATTTTTATGACTGCATGGCTGGTGTGTATTATTCTGTATTGTTTAGAATTGAAGTAGTTTTTTCTTTTCAGAGATTTACACAATAACTGTAAACATCTGATTCACTACAGTTGAACCTCACTGTAGGTGAACTCTCACTTTTCCATTAATTCCAGTTGAGTTTCTGTATTACTCATGTTATTTTAAATGTTTAAATGAACTCTTGGGAAAATGTTACGTCTGCTTATAGTAAACTGGAATTTCTTCTCCCATGATTTTGTTTCTTCTGCATCTAAAAAAACCCAATTTAACATGTACATGTTAGGATGCTCTGAAAGATAGCATTCCAAACTTCCATCTCACATCCATTTCTTTCTGTCTTCCCCACCATTTATAAAAATCAGCCACTCGTTCATTATCTGATGAACAGATTCCATTTCCTCCCTCTTTCCACAGTTTCAGAGAATCCACTGGTAGGATACATGGACCTCGCTATTTAAACACTCCTTAAAAAATTAGAGCAATAATAAACCAGTGATGTCCCTTGGCTTTCTTCTTCCTGGAACTGTTTTCATATACTTATTTAGGCTGAAAGGACATTTTGCCTTCTAAGCATTGACCTAAATAAAGATGATAAAAATGGGGATGAGATAAAGAAATATTTCAATTGAGTACAAAATGAAAATATCAAATATAGGAAATAGTGCCAGTTAATTGGTGATATGCAAGCAATTCTCTTTGTCAAAATCTACAGTTTCCAACATTTTGAATAATAGTGCTTAATCATTACCAATCATAAAAAAAATCTGATTAGGGCAAAAAAGCTATGTCACATTGAAGAGAATGTCAAATAAGTTATTTTAAAATGGCTCACCATTCAGGAAAATGCACACATGCATATAAATATGTATATATGTAATTAATAAATTATGTATTATAACAATAGTTTTGATCAGTAATGGATGTAATGAACCTTCAGTTATTGTGAATTTTTTGTTCGGTCTGCAGAAGCTCACTATTACAGAATTCAACTGTATTGGTAATTGCTTAAATGTATTTTATCATTTTATTAGTATAAAGCATTTTATTATTAAAAATTTATTTTCATAAATATATGTTCAATTACCAAAATTAAATTATAATTTGTTTACAAATTTTGCTATGAAATATACTTTTAATATTCGGGATGAGTTTAAATTATTATAACTTTATAAATTTTTTGTTTTTATAATCTTACAAAATGTATTTTTCAATATGTGTAAAGCTTCAAACATTTTATAGAAAGAAAGCTATATTGTTCATTGACATTTCAGGAAATTCAACCTCATTCCCCTGCAGATTTAGCTGGACTTCATCCTTTTGATGATTACATTATTGGTGCTGATTCAGTGTTACATGAGGTGAGTAGATGTTTATGCTTTGAAGATGTTGTAAAATGATTAAAATTAATGCTTTTAGTATTCTTTTCCATGTAACATTTTGTTTAAAATTATCTTAGAAAAAATTGTTCTCGATACATCTAGAATTTTGTCTAAAATTGACTTTAAAATTCTTGTTTTGCTGTTGTGTGCCATCCTCCTCTCACCATGTATTATTCTATCATTTTATTTGTATATTAACATTTTGGGTTTGTTGAAAAACCTAGGGTGAGCTTAAGTAAGACACTAAACAAATGGGAAATATTTAAAAATTAGTGATTTGATTTAATTTTCATAAAATTAGTTTATATTTAACGTTTAGACAATTTTAGTATAACATATGTTCAGTTATAACATTTGAAAGCAGCTGGACATTCTTGTTAAATATGAAAACCATGTCGGTAGTGGAATTGCAAATTATTGTGAAGTACTTAATTCTGAAATTCTTCAAATTATCTGCCATACATGTGGAAGTGCAACTGTGAATTGCTTGCATTTTTAAAGTAGTATTGAATGCTAGTTGATAGCAAATTTTTCTTAAAGGATTTTCATTATTAATCAATTTACTAGACAGACAAAAGATGCTTTAAGTATGAGAGCTTTAAAAGTCTGTTCAAGGACATTTCTATAACATTAATATTTATGCAGCATTGGGAATTGCTATGGTAGCTGTTAAATTAATCTTGCTAAATATATATGTAACATATGCTATATCAGTAAAAATTCCTCCACACGATTGTATTAGTGTTGTGGTCTTCTAAAGAGGATATTAATTTAAAACTAGTGGCCATAATAATCTAATGATCATGCTCATAAGCCTTGCATGAGGTGATGTGGAAATTCTGGAAAAGGAGGTACAAACTGATGTTGTTCTCATTATGTGATATTGGCTCAAAATTACAAACTTTTTTAGGGCTTAACTTTATGTAAGGTGTGATAACTTAGCGGTCAAAGTTGCGATCTCCTGGCTGGTGTTCCATTGAGTAATGGGCTTGTTTCCTGTTGCCATTAACTACCTGCTGTGTCACAGGATTAGTATTCGTTATATCTGTCCAGGCTCTAAATCCTGTTGGTGTAGTGTAGAAGTTTGAAGATGGAGTTATCAGCTCGGGTATCATTCATGTCACTTGACCAAGTTTGAAATCTTCTGATCGGTTACCAATAACCTTTGTGTTGTATCTAAGTGAACATTAATGAACAATGAACTTCCAATCAATCAATTTGAAATAGATATTCATGTTAGAATTTGCATTACGAACCAGTGGTATATAATTTTAATTCCTTAATCCTGCTTCCTTAAAAAAACTTAATTAACATTTATAATGAATGGAATGAAATTTTAATTTCAAGACTGTGATACTTCATGACAAATTGTATTTTCAAATGTTTTAAATTTGATGTCTGATAATTTTCAGTTTTTGAAATCACATTCTAAGTATATTATGCAACATTTAATAAAATATTATTTATTTTGCAGTCGGAAGATTTATTCAGCCTTATTGAAGCTCATGAAGGGAAGGCTTTAACACTATATGTTTATAATGCTGTGTCTGATCTATGCCGCGAAGTTGTAATCACACCAAATAAAAACTGGGGTGGAGAAGGAAGGTAATATTTTTCTGATATTAAATACCTGTATTAAGAATTATATTGTTTATTTATTATGCTTATCATCATTTGTTCATACTATGTATGATTTTTTAAAAAAAGTACATTTTAGTTAGTGTTGAGCAGAAAAATTAGAAAAAATGTCATGAATAATTTTAAAGTTTAAATGAAAAGGAATAAAAATAACATTCTTATAATTTACTAATTTTAATCATTCACATTTTTAAAAATTATTTCATAGATGTTGATTAGTTTCGAAATTATATTTTAGTGTTGAAATTACTTTTTTTAATTCTTGCCATATTTACTTGACTTAATTTCCTATTGAATGACATAGCATTAGTGTTGCATATATTTCTGCTCTGTTCACTTTCCCCCTTTTTTTTGCTTGTCTGCATAATCAAATTATTCTGTAATATATGTTGCTTTGAAATACCTAAATTTTTCTTAAATCAAATATTTATAAATTTTAATTTTACTATAAATTAATATAAAACTAATAACCTCTATTAAATGAATTTATCTCTCAGTTGATAATTGTAAGCATTTGTTATAATTTGAATTGAAAATGAAATAATGAATATCAAAATAAGCTTAATTGTGCAATCATTTAGATAAATTTTTTCTACAAGAATACAAAATTTAAAATATTGCTATAACTTAAGCATCTATCTGAAACTATGTCATTAAGCTCTATTTTTGCTTTTTGTCTCTACTATTTGTTATTTGCTAAAAAAAAAAAAAATTATATATCTTGTTTAAATTTTATGTTTTAATTTTTTTTAAGGAATTATTTCTAATAGTGAAATTTTTTGTGCATCTTTTTTTTTTATTTGGAATTATATATCTTTCAGTTTTTGTGTTCGAAAAATGTAATTTAAGATGCTTTAATATGTTAAAATATACTTAATTGTTTTTCATATGAGTTTTACATAATTTTTTCTTAGTCTATTTAAAAAAGAAAACTTTATATGTGCAAATTATCTACTAATTTCTTTATATACATTTTCTATAGAATTGAATGCAAATATTTCCAAAGAAATCACTAATATATACTTTAAGTTTACTTATTTAAGGGGGAAATTATTTTTCTTTTAAGTTTTCATTGATGAAATTATTTTTCTCTGTACTTAAACATTGAAGAAAAATCTCAAGTAAAAACTGGTGTGTGTTTTGTTGTAATTTCTAAAAAAATATTATATTCTTACATGAGTCATATTGTTGGAAAAAGATGGCCTGCTCTTATTCATTTGAGGCTCTAATTTTCAAATTTATTATTAATGGTTGTGTAAGGCCTAATTAAATTTAATATACCACTATGTGAGATCCTCTTGTCTTGTGACTGAGTTCTTCTTTGACTAACTGGTTATAGGTCAGGATTTTTTTTCAACACTTTTCATTCAAGTAGGTTTTAAAAATTGGGAATAAAGCATGAAAATTCAATCCATGCATGTATAATTATTGTTTATAATTATATGTTTGTATATCACATTATAAATCACATACTGTATACTCTATTTTAAATACTAAAAACAAAAATACAACCTGAAATTAAATAATAAAATAATATTAAAAATTGAAGATCGTTAGCATTAATGGTAATTCGCATTGGTCATAAATGGAAGAGAAAGTGTAATACTTAATTGCATACATATTTTAAATGTGTAATAGGTTTCTACATATAAATAAGTGTTTAGTATTAATGGTGTGTCTAATCTCACTGACTAATAATTAATACCAGTATTGTAAACATAATTACTTATTTTGATGCATCAGAAGATGCATGTTTTATTATATTTCTCTTGTTCTTTTATAAGACTTGCCCTGTATTTCCAATACATGATGTAGTAGGATTATTTTAAAAACTATTTTGGTTTCCTTACTTTAGACATCTAAAATCTGCTTTGATGAAATATTTCATTTTGTGTATTCCAATGTTTTGATGTAATCAATGAATTATTGATGTAACCTATAATTTGAACTATGACTATACTTCTCTACACTATTGTCAATTATTTTCTCTTTTTTTCCCTCATTTCAGTTTAGGCTGTGGGATAGGATATGGATATCTCCATCGCATACCTACACGGCCTACAAAGATTGATATCGTAAAAACTCCCTATGCCCAATTACCCCCTAAAAGTTCTCAAGTTGATGGATATTCATCAGTAAGTGCATTTAATTTACAAAATGATTTTTCCAATTTCTGAGAATTTTTTTCAAGTAATGTGATACTTCATTTTAGGCTGTACAAAATCGAATTGAATTTTTAGCTTGAAAAATCTGTTGAGTTATAACTGTAGAATATTATTTAATTCTATTCCATTCTTAATATTTTAATTTCATTAGAATTTTTGTAAAATAATATCATCTTTTTTTGTTCAACACATTTTATCAGAAATTTACTTTTATTAAAAATATTTTTTAAAGGTTCAATTAAATGCTGCTAGCCCTCCTGGTTTGCAGACTTACAACTCTGTCCCCGAGCTAAATGGAAATCAAAACACTTTTACTGGATTACCAAGTATGTTCACATCCAATTTATGTGCTTTTATATATATATACGTGAGGGTGCATTCACATATAAATATAATTTTGGAATTAATTGCTCCAAAATGTTTCTTTAAGATCAACAACCAATTTCTAATCAACCAACTGCACCTCCTGTTGAGCCAGTAGTTGTTGCACCAACAGGTATTATATTGTTTGTTCTTCTGAATATTTCCTTTTAATTCTAGTTTATTGATTTTAGCAATCCTTGAAGCACTAAATTTTATGATAAATTTCTCTGTCTTTTTCCACTCTCTTTTCTTGATATGTCAGTGTGTTCCAATTCAAATGTTTCAATTCAGTTAATAGTTGCATCATCATTTAATCTGTTACTGCACCATAAGGTTGCTATGAGTAAATATTGGTTGTAACTGTTTTTTTTTTTTTTTTTTAGTTTGTTTAAATGTAAAATAAATAAAAATCATAAGAAAAATACATAACAATGTGTAGATTTATTTGTCAATATGTAGTTTTATTTGTTCAAATACACATTATATTGTTATATGATATAATAAACTGAAATAATGACAGAGTACAGTACGTGAATATTTTATCATTGGTGTCAATTAATGTGGCAAGTTCTTATTCCCCTAAATGTTCTCATTTATTTAATTTAATTTATGATAAATTCTATTTTGATATTCTGTATAAAAAATGCAGATAAGATTATAATTTAGTACAACAATCATCAAGTATAAAATGGGGGAAAATGTTCCCTTTAGTCGTGAAAGGGTTATAACTTTTTTTTATACTTGAATATATACTTTTTTATACTTGAATTTTTATAATATCCTTTCATCATAACATGACTGTTTATGAATTAAAAATTTATGAAATATTTGTATATTATTATACCATATGAACAAATTTTACCATATGAAATAATTTAGATTGAGTTACATTGCATTCGAAAAAATAATTTTGAAAGTATAATTAATCCTTGCTATTTCACTTTTTTATAGTATATTTTATGTCAAATTAAGTGTTCCTGAAATATTTTTGAAGCTTTATTAAAAACAAACATATTTCAGAATATTTTACCTATCCAACAATTTCAAAAAGAAACTTTGTATTAATGAAAGTATGGAAATATATTTCAATTTATTAGAATGGTATGAAATGTGGATTTCATTTTAATAGAAGAAATATTACCCATAGATATAAATCTCCATGGTTTTAATAAGTAGATTAATGTTGTAATTATTGAATGAAGTATTTTATTAGTATGATTTATTTTTATTTTATAGTCAATTTTAAGGTATGGTATACATTTCTAATAGGAAAAAAAATTGTTATTGCTTTGAAAGAGGTCTTAACATTTTTATTAAGTGGCATTCTAAAATAAATTATTTGGTAATTAGTTAAGAATAATGATCTAACTATAAATAATCTGATTTCTAATTTTAAGGATTTTATATTTGTTTATTATATTGATTAAATCTTTATAATTATATCAGTGATTATTTTTGGTTTTCAATCGAACATTTTCTTTACTTCTCAAGTTGGCTTTCTGATCTATTTCTTTTATATTTATATGCATGCCAAATTTTTCTCTCATAAGATTTGATTTATTCATTTCAACAGAGAGTTATAGAACAGAATAAATCAGCCTATTTTCATGGTTTTCTAATTGAATTATTTATCAACACATTCTTTTTTTATTGGCTTACTCATTTTAAGTTTAGTTGTAGACATTTAACCTATTTTCATTAAAGCTACCTAGTGTATGTATATATATTTGTTTTCCAGCAAAAGTAGATAATATTGATGCAACTTTGAATAATGTTGTACCAGAAGTACAGCCTTTGACCACTACTCTCAGTTTGCCTGGAATGCCTGTGATAACTGTAAGTGCAACTTTACCCACAGATACACTTGCTAATCTGACTAGTGTATCCTCAACGACTGTTACTGCAGCAGGTAGGCACTTGTTATTGCAACATTTTAATGTATATATTTGTTTTTGTTGTAATATTTCATGTATGATATTAATTTCATTTCATATTGTTTATTTGTAATTTTTTTTAAAAATTCAACTCAAATATGTACTTTTTCAAAATGATACTTTTTTTTTTTACGTGTTCAATGATAAATTTAATGTATATTCATATTTTAAAAACACTTTTCATTTAGTTACAAGAAATTTTTAGAATTAAATTATTATTAGCTGACTGTATATATAAATTGGTTTATTTTTAAATCTTCAACTGTTTTTGTGCATGTTTTTAAAAATGTTATTGATCCTTCAAATTTGATTACTTTAGAGTATAAGAAATAATTTTCAAAAGTCATTACTTTTCTATGATGTACTTTTTGCATGTATATAAATATTTTATCAGAAAATTGACCACATGCATTTCAATTCATGGAACAAGAAATCTTTTATATCGGTTATGATATATGGTTTTGCATTTGTGTTAATTCTCTCAAAAATATGTTTTTAAACTTGTTTCTCTTTATTATTATTGGTAACTGTTGATTTGGTTATGTGGCTTACATCAAATGATATTTCATAGAAATTTGTTATAAGTATTAATTTCTTCATTTGTGATCTGTGTTTATTAGCTCATATTTAGGCACAGAGCCAGTTCCAGGGATGTGCAACCTGTGCTATGTCATCATAGGGCACTGAGTGCATAGGGGCATTGATTCCTAATTATAAATTTGAAAATACGCAAATGGTATATGGTTGCTCATTGCAATACATTAGAAAGAAAAGCAATTAGAAAGCTTCCAAAAAAACCAGAATTGAATGCAGAAGAACTATTATCTTTTCCTTTCCATTGTGTTTTTGGCCAATGACATGGCTTGACTGCCTTCTTAAAATGGACATAACCATGGACCCAAGTTGCATCTTTCACTGTTGTCATTTATTTCATAGTTTATTGATGTGCATTTGTCTTGCATCAGTGCTTCTCATTTACAGACAAAGACAAATGTTTTTGATGTTTTATGCTTTGTGAAAAAAATTTTATAAACAAGATCTTTATCCAATTGTATGGATTTCACTGAGAATCCAACTAACCATGCCTGTGATAAAAGAAATTTTTCCAGATTAAAATTGATTGAAACCTTTTTTAAGATCACATATTGGACTAAGTATTTTAAGCATGTTAACCTCTTTCCTAATAGTTATCAAAATAGCTCATAGCCTAGATTTTTCAGAATGCTCGAAAAAACTGACTAGTGCAATCAATTGAAATATTATGTTTTAAAATGTGTAAACCATTGTGTAATAAATAATCCGAATATTAGCCTTGAATAAGTAACATGAATCGCTTAATTCTTACTTTGAATTTACATACTTCGTCTCTAAGGTCTGACAAGTTTAAATGGCGTGAAACAACAGTGTGCCATTTCCCGTTTTTTTTTTACCCATGATTTTTTTTTTATCTTGTGCATTTTAAAAATACATTACATAAAAAAAAAATACTTGTACTTTGATTCTATTGAAGGTGTTAATGATGTGAACTTAATGTAGAGGGTTATAATTTTTTACAAGGCTCTGAATAGACATAACCATTTAGTGTAATTGCTTTGCTTTTAAATATGCTTATGTGATTATATTATTTATGTCATTATTAGTAATAGTTATATTTACAACCTTTTCAAAAACTTTTTTTTCACACTACTTACATTAGACTCTCATGGATAACAAATAGGTATGCATATGTATATATATATTTTCTCAAAGTGATATCTTTTTTGTTTTGTGCTGAAAAAGAAAGTTATTTAGTGAAGCTCCTTTTTATGTTCATTTTTATATTTACAAGGATGAAGACTTTAGAGTTAAAGAACAGGCATGGAAATATTCACTAGTTTTGCCTATTTAAAAATATTGAATATAAATCAGATTTAATGTTGCTATTTTTTACTTAAACTGAATGTTGGTTATCTATTCTTTTACTGCAGACAAATCATGTTTTTAGTAATTTTAAAGCTACCCATGTTTTCAATACTGCTTTACTTTTTCTATGAATGATCCCTATTAATTAAGATAATAAAAAAAAAGGATTATTATTCATCCATCCCTCACTCCTGTTAAAGACACACATTGTTGAAAAGAATTTAGTCATTCATCTTTGATTATTCTGATCAAAAAATGGCTTTAATTTTTCTCTTGGTATTTTTCCTTCCATGGTATTCTTTTATTATTTTTATACTTTTTTAATTTTGTGTGCAGTTGTGCTGGCTTCTTTCTTTGTTTTTTTATGTATGATTATGTTATGAGAAAGTTTGTTTGTTATGCAAGTAATATGTAGGCAGTTGAATTCTGAATCATAAATTTGTCGTTTCATAAGTTTTCTGTGCTAGGTATTATTTCAAAATGAAATGAAGACATGCTTCATTAATATAATTATCATTTATTATATTGTATCATATGAGTTTCAAAAATTTTATTTGCTTTAATTGGATTATCTATCCCAATTTAGAATTTCATAGTTTTCTGGATCCAGTTAAAAATTCAAAGGATTCTTTGGATACTTAAGTGTTTTGTATGTATATTATAAACATTTTGTGAATGCTATGAATTTTTTGATATTTGTATTCAAAACATTGCATTTTTTTTTTTTTTTTTTAATTTTGTGTCTGAATTTCTCATTAAAATAACTAATGTAGATGTGTATAAAGTATGCTGTTCATCTCATTGATAATTGATCTTATTCAATTTTTCCAATTTAAAATTTTGTGTAGTAGTAAAAGCTCACAATTTAACAAATCACTTCCTTATTTTGTGTATGTCAGTGAATAGAATGCTTTTCTTAACCATTTCAATCACCTTACACATATACTGTTTTTGATGTCTTGATGGAATTGCATTTGATTAATAAATACAATTTTGTTTGCTTCTTTTTTTGCCTGTTCCTATTTGTTTTCTTGCACATTTTCAGTTTATTTTATAAATTTTGATTTCCTTAGGTTATTGTAATTAAAAATCTACTTATCCTTAGTGGTCTTGAACAATTCAAAAAAGCATGAATTTAGTATCTTTAGTATGACTAATATATTTTTGCTGTTTAAAATTTTTCAATTATTTGTTTTTCTCTCTGCTAAATAAATAAATTTTTATTTATACTAAAAGAGCATTGTAGTTGTCTTATTAGTTTTCAATTTTGTATAGAAACTATATAGTCAGTTTATAAACTGATTAGTTGTATGAGCTTTTATTTAGAATTATAGTTGAATCAAAATATGAATAACTTAGCAATTGATAAAAAACTGAGAGTATAAATTATAAGCATTATTTTTCTATGTCAAAATATAACATATTAATAAGTTGTATTTCTCTGAATTGCATTTTCTTAAAGCTTCAAAAAAACATTTTTTTCCCCCTTGATGATTTAATGAAGTAAATTTTTTTTTTTCCTCATTCAAACTTTATCTTTTATTTATTTTTAATCATCAATAGTTTTAAATATTTATTTATTCAGTTATTTTATTCAACTTAAGCAATCCTGAGAAAAATTCTCTTTAAAAGCAGGTCTAGGAGTTAAATGCATCTGACTTTTTTAGAAGAAAAATAAAGGAAACTTGTAAATTTAGTATAAAAATTATTTAGTATTAGGGCTTAGTTAAGGATGTATAAATTTTATAATTATTTGAATGTGATTGATTTGTAACTTTGAACAAATTTGTATGAAATAATACAATATTTTCTTTGTATGTAAGCAATAAAATGTTAAATGTATAGTATACCTAGTATTTATATATATATATATATATATATATATATATATATTGTAAAACAAAAATAAAGAAAAATTTTGCTATTTATATTAATTTTTAAATTTTTGCATTGAATGTTTTTAATAAACAGATAAAAATAAGAGATTTTAATTGTCATTTACTTAATTTGTATCTGTGCTTCTCAAAGAGTTAAAAATTTAAGGTTTTACATATTCAGCATAACAGTATTAATAATGTTAAATTTGGGCAATGATTTTTTTTAACTATTTTATATCACAGTTTTAAAAAATGCAATGAATTGTTAAGGATTTTTATTTAATAATGCAATTAAACATTTTTCAGTTTTTATTTTAACACTTTTTTTTTTTTTTTTTTTTGCTTTCTTGACAATAATGTTTTAATTTTCATATATTATGTTGTTTAGTGTCAAACAAAAATGAGTAATGTGATCTTCATTATCAGTATAACTTAAAATTTCTATTTTAGGATCTGCCAATGGTGAGAATAGCAATCCTAGTTCTTACACAGGTCAAGGCATGCCAGCACCTCAACATGTATAGGTTTTGTTACAAGTAAAACTTTATCATCACTTGTTTTGAGGAAGATATCTGAATTATGGCCTCACTATTTTATGTGAGAGTTCTGTATGCTTATGATAGATTTTTGGAATAAACATAAGCACGACACCTGCGTGTGCAAAAATCAGTCACTGTGTGATCATGATTTCATACAGTTATGAGCATTTAATCACCTCTGTACTTTTTTATGAGCAACTAAATTCTAATAATACAAGTTTAAAAATCTGAAATTTGTTGGAAATCATTAAAAAATAAGCTGATGTATTATATTTTAAATAATTTTTTACTAATTTCCCCACCCCCTTACTTTTTAAAGTTGAAAAAAAAATCCTATAATGGTTTTATTTTTTTTTTTTTTTTTTTTTTTTCCCTTTTGACAAATACTCTTCTTCAAAATATTACAGAAACTTCAGCTTTTGATTATTTATTTGGGAAGATCTGAAAGATTTCATTAAATATGTTATGTTTGTTTTTTTTAAAAATGATATATATATTATTGCTTGGAGTTCATTATATTTTTATTTGAAAAACTAAAAAAAAATTTCTTTTTTAATTTTTTTATTCCTTAAAATATATATATATAAAATTTATTTTTATTTGTTGATGTTAAACTTACAAAAAATTTACTTGCATACTGAACTGTATCTTTTTTTTTTTATATTTAAAGATGCTTTGAGTTGTAAACCTTGGTTTTATTGAGTAACTAATTGGTTTCTATTTTGAATTTTATGCAACTGGGAAAATGTTAGAAGCAGAATAGATTTCATTTTAGCAATAAAAAATCAGTGTCGAATCAATTAATGAATATCGTGCTATACTTTTGTAATTTCTACAACATTGTGTACATGTAACACTAGATCAAGAATCCTTTGTATTTCCATATATTTTTTATCTATGGTATAGGTTAATAATCTTATTATTTTCATTTTCATGAGCTTATTTGTAATTTTTCCTTTAAATCTGTTTTTGATATTTAGTGCTTTAAATTTTAAACTCTGATGTAATTTTTCATTTTGCTTTATAATTAAAAAGCTATGAAATGTCTTTATTTCTATATAATCTTATACTTATTTTATAATAAATCTTTTAAGCATGTATTGGAATTTATGCAAGTGACTTGTCTGAAATTTCAAATAAAATGAAACTATCTTTGCATTGAAAAGAACAACATATTTATATAAAATTTGGGTTTATGTGTGAATTCCTTTTGTAGTAATTTTATTTATTACTGCAAAGGAAAAATATTAATATATTTTATCATTGTTTTGTGAGATGTAATTTTAAGTGTCATTTTTGTTCCTTATTAAAATGATTTATGATGAAAATTTTAAATTTGTTTTTTTTTTCCAAATTCAAATTCACCACATTAAAAAACATATTTAGTGATTACATTTTTTTGAAGAGTTTCAGCCAGAAATATATAACATGTAATTAAGTTTTACATGTAAAATCATTCACGATTTCTGAAGGAAAATAATGTGAGCATTTGAAAGTTTTAGTTTTAATGGAAAATTTTCGAATTGTTAAAAATATAATTAGTTATATATATGTGGCTATTCAAAATGTGATGTACAATATTTAAAATTCTGTGACAAATTTGTTTTTAAACTTATGCTTATCAGAATGGTTTTCAAATATGTTATAAATGTTCTATTTGAATAATTCAAGTCACATGGGCAATCTCCAGTTGATACTCTTTTTTCAACATTCACATTACTAAAATGCGGCCTCCTTGTATTTTTTTATTACAAAAGATTGTGTTTTTTAAGATTGATAATGCCACTTAAAAATGTAGTATTATCTTTTCCAAAATGTGTACAAAACAAACTTTGGACTAAAATTATAGATTTTGTTTTTCACTGTCACTGCAGAAATCAGCTTTTCATGCTGCGACAATACTCTTAGTAATTGCAATAGTAGGACCACAACTTGCTAGTACAACTTATTAGCCAAAAGGTATTTGAAAATGTTTGAATTTTCCTCATTTTAAACTTTAAACACATTGTGTTAGTGTATGTTTGAAAATGGGTTTATTATATTATTCTAGGATAGTATAGATAATTTTAAATAGCCGTGTATTATATGGCTAGCAAACTTGGGTTGTAATCTGCATTCCAT
>BMAW01076696.1:0-13260 GCA_019974015.1 Nephila pilipes | reverse complement strand
CTAAAGTTATTTAAATGATGTTTACTGAGTTTTAATATAGTTGTTACAAGTATAAATTAATATTGGCATGTTCGTAGTGCTAAAATTTTTTATTTTTAGTTTTGTGAAGAGTTTTAAAATGAAATCTAAATAAATCAAATATGTTAAGAATTTTTTGCTGAAAGAAAATAACCAACAATCTTCAAACCAACCGAATGAAACCCGCCTGCAGAATTAAATGTGTTTTGTGTCTAAGAGATTGCATTTTAGTTAATATACTTGCGATTAATTTTTAAAAATAGTATGAAATGAAATTATATTATAGTGTTTCATACAAGATGAATGAAATAATTGTTCCTAGAAAATCATTCATATATTCTTGTCAGTTAAAATTTTTGTCTGGAAGAATTTGAAACTGAAATTGAAATTAATTAAATAATCGTTAAAATATTTAGTAGCAAGTAATCATAAAGTAGTTTTACCATTAATTCATTCAATTATGTGAAGATAATTGTAATTTTAATTAATTTAAAATTAAAATTTATTTTAAACACATTACAGTTTTGAAAACAAAAAAAAAAACAATCAATAATGCAATACTGAAGTAGGAACATAAAAATATTTTATTTCATATAAAAATATATATATCGTGGCCGCAGTAGCCCAGTGGTCATGAACTCGCTGCCAGTGGTTTTCATCGAAGCATGGGTACGAGCTTTGATTCCACTAAAGACCTACCATATAGACAGGGCTGATTGACGTAATATTTGTCGGGGGTCGTAACTTGACCGAGGATAAAAAATTATGGTGTCCACCTCCAATAGCTCCCTTGTTGCTTCTAGTGTGACGTTAATAAAAACATTCAAATCAGATAATTTCTATTAAAATTTGAAGTGAAAGATAGAATTCTGGAATCTCTCTTGAACTGTGAGTGGATAAAATCCTTGAAGGCGTAAGTACTTATTTTATATCCATTCACATAAATTTGCCTATCGCTTACGTATTCTCCAATTTATAGTACTTTATTCATGAGTTATTTATATTGGATGAACTTTTCATATTTTTAAATAATAATTAATTAAGATATAATGTAAATATATTTAAAGATATTTTAAATCGAAACACAAAAACAACAATAAATATATTTTTTTTTCAATAAAAGAATAAAATTTAGAAATATAAATTATCTACGCATACATAATATATTTGAATTGATATTAAATTTTAAAATTTAAATTTAGGAAACGTCTTTTTCTGTCAAAATATTTTCTAATTTGAGAAATTTATCGGAATATTCCTGCAGAGATTCACCAATAGAATATTCGAATAATTTTATATAGAAAAATATGATTGTACAAGGATGGTATAATATTTATATAAATATGTCTACAAGTAATCATACGAAATAAAGTATATAAAATATTATTAAGTAAATAATAGAAAAATTACGTTAACACTAAAATATTCCGATATAGCGTACAAAAAACTACATTAAGCCAAAGAAGAATTTTTTATAAAGTTTCACGCAAATTCTTCCCCTGCTTATACTACTTTAAAACATGAGTTATGATTTATAAAATTTATACTAAATAAACAAGATCTTTTACAGGGAATAAAATCTCTTTACTTGAAAATGAGATCGAAATCAAAACTATATGCATTTGTTTTGCATTTCCTATTTTACAATATACTAACTTATAAATTTAATATATATATATATATAATTATTCGTAGGCCTCCAGGCCTCCTACAACGCGGTTGATACTATTTTTGAAAATATCACTTTGTGTCACCGTTATAAAATACCAATTTAATACGAGAAATTTGGATTCAATTCTAAAAAGGGAAATATTGCCTTTTATGGTCTAATAATTTCATCATTTTTTTTATATTTATGTACATAAGACATTTCATAACGAACTTATTGAAAATCAACATCACAAGTAGACAATACAGATTATGATTTGATATGTAAATCAAAAAGAAACATTCTGTTTTCTCTCAAATTTATTCCTCATCGTCACTTTTTTTGTTGTACGAGAACGTTTGACTGACCTCATTTCAAGAACTGGCTTGTTTCCTCGATCAGTTTCACTGCAATTATGTTAGGTTTCTAGTTTAAAAATGTGTCATTAGAGATTGTTTCCTTTAGCTTTGTAAATTTTCGTAACTTCCTTGATCCCTAGATAAGCATATTTCGAGATTTGCTTGAAATTTTTTCATTCCCTCCGGTTGAAGAACTTTCTCTGAAAAGTTAGACTCCATTTGTTTTACCTTGTTCAAACAGTTTTTTATACCTTTTAGATTGAAGTTTTTGGTTTTATCATTGAAAAGATCTTCAGAATTATCTTCAATCTAATGTTTCGGATATAACTGCCATTAAATCTGCTTCCTTTTTTTAAATTCAATTTTCTGTTACTAATTCTAGAATAATATCAATAGTTATTTCGGTGAATGATTATCCTCCAATTGCGTGTGCAAGAATTACTGTGTAATTATATTCATGCTGAATTGACTCAACAATATTTCCTTGATATATAAAGCTTTCTTGAAAGGCTTAGAGTGGATCTGTGCGCTTTTTTCAGGGGACAAGCCAATAATTTCTCTTTAATTTAAAATTGTTTTCTAACTTAACTTACCGTAATCTCTGTTGAATCTATTTTTTCACCGAAATTATGTCGAATTATTTACTCATACAGTATGATTTAAAATTCCCTGTGATTCATTTATCTTAAGATTGCAATAGCGGAGTGGTGCACGTCCGTGGTAGCTTAGTGGGCATGGCCACGGACTTGCGGCTGGCAGCTTTCGTCGAGTTGAGGGTTCAAGCCTCAATGCCACAAAAGACGCGTCGTGTTGCCAGGGCCTAATCACGTTATATTTGTTAAGACTCAAATTCCTCCTGTGGTGTGGAAGTTAGGAGAAGGGGTGCCAGCTTAGATGTCTTCATTATCACTTGACCGAGGCTCCAAATTACGAGAAATGTTTGCCAACAGCCCTCGTGTTGTTACTAGTACGACGTTAATAAAACCAAACCGAAGCAGACTAGTGCTGCGTGGTAAAAATGCAGTCTCAACATTGGGATGATTTAAATCAGTTGAATGCGAAGAAGTATTATTAAGATTAGTATGACTTTGTATACTAGGCTGTTATTTTTAAGAAATTTTGTACATCCGCAACAAAACTATTATGAAACCAAATCTTAAATAAAATGTCTAGTCTTCCATGCCATTTTGTTGGCTTTCCAATGTATGGAAAGGTCATTTTTGTAGCACCGACTCAGTGAACATGGATTTTTGTGCTCGATGAATGAACATTAGCTAGGTAAAAAACTCACCAGACGCGTTACAACATAGCAGTTGCAACATTAAAGCCATGAATGGGTTTTTCATTTATTGAGATATAAGTCTTGTTATCCATTTTTTCAATGATAATCATGTTCCATCAGCTTTAAAAACTTGATCCGTCAAATATCCCTTTGTTTGAATAATATCTGCTTGTTTTGCTGCATAATTTATTAATGCATCACCATCTTCAGAGGCCTTTCTATCTTGTATGTGTTTGTTGTACAACGGATGGCGCTTTTTGAATTTTACATGTCAGCTATTGCTAATCACGAATACATCAGCTTACGATATTGCAGTTTATTCAGGCTTTGCGTTTAAGTGCACTTTTATTTAAGGACTGCCGTTCCTTGTTTACATCTTCAATTCGTAATATTAACGATTGTTCAATTTTTTCCATTATAAGTGCTCTCGAACGAATAACATTTTTCGCGTTAATAGATTATCTGAATGCTTCTGAATTGTAATCGTTTCTTCCAATTACTTTACCAAATGAAAATTTGACTATTTTAAATTGTAATGCCTACCAATATCATCTCTTCGCTCGAGTTTAATTTCATTGCTTGAAGAGATAAATTTTCTTTTCAATGACGGTCTTTTCTTTTCATTTGGCATTGTTATGGCTAAGATTGACTATTGCTTATTTGAAATTTATGTAAACATAAGGTTAAAATACTGTAAAAAGTAAACCACACAAAGATGATGCACTTGGTCACAAGGGAACAACGAAAATGAATGTTCGCCCGGGGCTGTTCCTTTGCTGTCTCGGTGTAAGTTTTTGCATTCTTTGCTGATGTGCTATGTCGGTTGAAGATGTATCTAATTGGGGATAAGGGGGGGGGCATTACACTTTTCCTAAGCCACGATGTAAAAGTTCCACGCTGTAAGAATATTTTCATGTTTTTCCAACTACGTTGGAGTGAAAAGGCGTTGAAGGTGGCCTACTTATAGTTTTCTTGCCGTATTAAAACTATGAAGACTTTTTAGGGTACTGTTGTGGTCAGGATTTCTTAGGAGGAGTTCAGTTGCTTTGGAAATTAAAAAAGTTAGAGTAGATTAATCATACTTAAGACATCATAATATAAGCAAAACAAATCATTATAACAGAAACTCGTGCTTGTGATGCATAGATAGCGAAAAGCGAAATAGATAGCGAAAAAAAGAAAGATCTTCGGCCAGGGTCGCCTTAAATATCTTAGAAAACGGTGATGTGTCAGTATTTTGCTTATTGAAATAAGTAAAAAATAGAGATCTATTCTACATGCGCACATTTTCAAGAGAAGGTGATAGATGCAATTAAAAAGTCAGGAATATTGATTGAGTAAGTTTATATAAATGTAAAAAATGGCGTATGTTGAAAAAAGAGAAAAAAAGTTAAAAAGAATATAATTCATCATATATATATATATATATATATATATATATATATATGTGTGTGTGTGTGTGTGTGTGTGTGTGTGTGTGTGTATGTTTGCGTATAGGTATATATATATATATTGATTATAATCAGACATAATAACTATATGGGTTAAATGTTAAATTTTTAATAAAATAAACTAGTAAATATATTAAACGAAATGATTATAAGCAATTAATTTTATTACAATCAAGACAGAAAAAAAGTCAAGAAAATAAATTAATATGTTTAACCGAAATGATTAGGATGATAAGGATAAGATAAAAGTTATGAAAACGGAAAATAGGGAGAAAAAAATGTTGAGCTTAATTATATTATTTTTTGTGAAAGATTTTAATTATAAAAGTAGTAAGTAATTTACCCTGTATAGCATTAAAAAAGATAACTGTGTTTAGCTTTGGACTAGTTGTTACTTATTAATAAGCCTTAAACGCGTGCATTTATTTAATTAAGGATAGAATAACACAATTATTCCAGTGATAAGAAGAAAAAATATAATCTGTGGGTAAACAATAAAAAGGGTTGAATTCTTATCTCGTTCCTCATATCCAACTTTTGGATTCATTATAGGAAGACCAAATTCTTAATATTATCAACAAAGTTATCAGACAAAAACACGTACATTATACTTTAATACCATACAATTATTCGAAGATTGCTTAGTAATTATTCTGTAAAGAGGCAACTAAATTTATTCCATGGAGGGAATTCAGGAACAGAAAGAGGAGAAAATCAATGAATGGGAATTGAGTGTCTTTTAATCTGATCGTCTCATTATTCTATGGGTTTTATAAATTTGACTTTTTTAAACTTAATAGATTCCCTACATTTTACCATATTTGGCGAACGATTTAAATTTTAGTACAAAAATGCTGTTGTCCAAGAATGCATATTAAGTTTTCTTTTTATTCCTGAACATTTTTAACTAACTATTTCTATAACATTCAAATATTTATTCAACTCAACCAAAATATCTCATCATTGTACGGCACATTCAAACGATGAGATTAATACCTGAGACGGCACATTAACTTTTTAAAGTGTATCTTGTGAACTTGAGGATTTGGAAGTCATGAGACAAATTCATCTTCTCTTAGTTTTCTCTGTATTGCTGCAATTATTTTCATTTATGTATATATGTATATACATATATATATATATATAATCAATTCAAAAGGATTGTTGTGAAAGAGAAGAAAGCTTAAAGGTTATATAGACTATTAAAACACCTAACTGCTTATAAAATAAAATGATCGCCATATTGCTTTCCTCGAAATTATATATCTCGACATTAACTATCATTTACAAACACTTCCATGTCTTCAATTTTTTGTAAGTATAATGACGAGAAAAAATATTTTTTTTGATAGTCATTTATGTCTTTATAATTAATTGTTTTCCTTGAGCGCTTGTCAAGTATCACTTGAATTGACAAAATTATAAAAATTTTATTACATTGCAAAATTACATATTTCTTCAGTATTATATTTTGTCCATGTCCATGTATAGTTATATATATACTCCATATCTTCACTTAAGTCTAGCTTTTACTTCGAATAGTCAAACTGTATTCTTTTTGATTATCTCTTACTCTTAAATTCAAATCCTCTTTCATACTAAAAGCAGTTCTAACAGAACATTTCACACAATCCTTTTCCTTATGGTGGTCAGGAAAAAAAGTAAAATGAAAATAGAATACATATGGATTTTCTCCTTGTTATTCTTCTCTGAGAAAGTTTTTACTTGTTAATATTTAAATACATATTTTTGTCTTCAGAAACAACTTACTGGACATTTTGTTGAGAAAATTGTCAACATTTTTATACTTGGTAAGTAAACATTTATAATTCAATATTTTTATTTAAAATTCTTTTTTCGACTTTATTTCAGAAACGACTCTTGTTACTTTTTAACTTGGTATTTTTAAATTTCTTATACGAGAGGAATAAAAATAAATTAAAATTTTAAAATGAATGCATGTGACGGAAATTGCACTTGTTTAGCATTTATTAACTTTTCATCTTTGGAATCGTAGAGAAAAGAATTTAAAACTGATTAATAAATTATCAATTTTCTGTTAGAAATTTCTTTGTTCTCTGATAGTAGATCACACAAGTAATTTGATAGCTAAAATTTTCGGTAACCCCTGCGAAATTCCATTTTAAATATTTCTTTTCTAGAAATAATAACAAAGAATTATAATTTAGAATGTCTTTCCGAAGAAAATATTAAGAACGAAACTACTTTTCAAAACTAAAAAAAACAATTTAATGCCTACTAACACATGAGTTATCACACTGAAAGACATCTTAAGAAATAGAATTCGAACTTTCAGTTTTGCAGATATGTTTGATTATATATATATATATATGTGTGTGTGTGTGTGTGTGTAAAAAATGTGACTGGATTCAAGCACTAAAGAACTGTTGCTACGCTTCACATAAATTGAATTTCAAATCTAATCCTTGTCAATCAACTCGTGTAAGAAGTTAAAATGTAGCAAATGGAGATGTGAGGTGTAACAATCGTCGTTTCTGAATTAAAATAAGAATAAGAAATGAAAAATAAGAATATTGAATCAATAATTAATACATATATACATATGTGTGTGTGTGTGTAAAGAGAGTAGTCTGTGTGTATTTTTTCCACCATTTAAGTAATTTTTCTACTAGTGATGAGTTGAACATGCAAAAAGTTTTGTCATTTTGGTTTACGTTTTATGTTTTAATAACATTTTTGTCTTATAGCTTCTGGATTTTAGTTTTAAAGATTTCTTTGAGAATTTACAGATGTTTTTTTCTTAATTAATCTATTTTTAAAAAAAATTGAATTTCCTTTAGACTTTTTCAATTACATTTTTTGGTTTTGTAACCAATTTGTAATAATATATTTTGTTGATAAAAGCAATCCGGCCGAAATTCCTGGAATAATCCTGCCTATAAGTCTGAGCCTGTTAAAACTTTATATATATTCTTTTCCAATGTTATTATTTTTCTTTGAGTCTTTGGTTTCTCAAAATTTTAAATTTTGGCATCTTTTTCATATTTCCAGTTTTTGTCTATTTATTTTAATTTACTTTCTTTTGAATGCATATTTTTTTCTCTTTACTTAAATTTCCTTAATGTATTATCATTCACATTTTAGTTCGGGATCTATCTTTCTATTCTTGGCTTGGTTCATGACTTTTTTCTTTATATTTCAGTTCTGTAATTTGCATTTTTGTAATGTTACCTTTTTAATTAACGTCTTTGTTTATTTGGAATTAATGATGGTTTTATTTTATTGTTGTCCAAAATAATGGATAGTGTCGCTGTATCACTGTCAATTCTAGCATTGTCATGAATAGTACTCAAGAAAATAGAATTTTTTTTTTCGGAACATATGATACAATACTTATATCTTTTTGGAACTCTAAGATTATTGAACCTATGGACTTTGGATTTCAATGGAAGAAATTCTCAAGGGGTTTCTTTTTTATTTAAACGCAAGGCTCCTAACAAAGTAATATTATCATTCAGCAAAGAGTTTGACAAAAGATAACATGTGTACCAATTTTCTGTTGTCAAATCGCAGCATGACCTTTTCAAATGTTTACTTAGACTATTGACAAAAGAAACTGGTGAATTAAAAAAAAACGCCATATTGTCCTTCCGGCTGCAATCTGCAGTATATTTCAATTTTATTCATACAAATGTCTTTCATTCAACAAGTGCAAACATTTTGATTCCATATTTGGCAAGTGTATTGCTGTGTATTTAATGATTGAGAATCTATCTCGGAGGTTACAAGTTTATTTTTTTATCAATAGTTATTTGTTCTCCCGGAGAATATGACTTAGCAATTTCTAATAAAACATCGATAAATAGTCTAATTGCAGCTAACTTATATATTTTTCTTCTATCATTCCTGATATTTTTTATCGTAGAATCAAATTAAATAAAGTAAAATTAAAATCTATTTAAACCCAAGACACCAAGATGTGTTTCAGCTCCAGTGCTATCATCCGACCACAATTCAGGAAGGTTTATTTTACTGGCTTTCTTCATTCCAATTCTATATAATATTTCTAAGGTTGCTATGATTTCATCTATTGAAGTATCTTTTACATCATGTACTTGATTTGGTTCTTGAGTGCTTGCAGTTCTTTTTTTTTTTTTTTTTTTGCTATGTTAAAATTAGTATTATGTACTATCATGCCTATCATATCACTGTTTACATACTTGAAAATGCGGATAGTTCATTTGTAATTTTGCTACAATTTTTTGGAGAATTTTTTCAGGTGTTCTTGAAAAGTTACTACTAACGAGAGTTTTCTTCCACTTAACAGTTTTACTAAGTTGTTTTTAGGTTTTTACTCTCACGCTTTTATTTTATGTATCATTTGGTCAAAGAAGGCCTCACACATGGCTTCATAATTACTTTTAGGAATTTTTTTAATCATTTTGGTGTTCATGTTTTCTTTCAATTTCTGAATCAAAATCTTTATTTTTCTATCATATGCCTGTCTCTGACCTTTCAGTCATGAGTCGACGAGCAGCCCAATACAGTGAAGAACGATATATGCAGTCAGTAAAAACGTTGTCAGCAATGCACAAAGATGATGAGTTAAAAGAGTTAAAAACATTAAGGACGGCCGGGCATAAGCTGAGGTGTTCTCCAGTCATGTTCATTCCATGGTCACAAAGAGGACAAATATCTGTGCTCGTGAGTCCAATTCAATACTGGTGGCTCTGTATAGAATAAGACTCACGTAATAGTCATGGCATGTAATAAGTCTAAGGTAAGCCATTCCAATAGCTTTAGGTAAGGAACAGGAAATTTTTGATGACTTATTATACAGGGATTTTCATTTTTTCTCTGAGGCCTTTTCGCTGTATTTGCTAAGACGGTTGCATTTGAGAGTAGAGGATATACATATTTTTATATGTCGCAGAAGAGGATTTGGTTGCATCATTTGAGATCCATCTTTGGACAATATATCTGTCTGCTCATTTCCATATATCTTTCAATGTCTCGGAATCCACTGCAGGACAGTACGGTTCTTAATATTCGATAGTTTGTCTAATTTTTCCATGCGGTTCCTAGAGATCTCACAGTTGCAAATATAGAAAGTTGTTAAAAGAGTAATTGACGCCTTCGAATCAACGAAACAGACAATATTTTCCTTTTTACTCTGTTTTATTTTATCCAAGGCTAGAGAGATGGGGTCTATTTCACCACCGAAGTTGTCAAAGTATTTACCAACGGCAGAAAACATTGTAAATTTCGTACAGTGCGCCCCAACTCCGGCAATTTTAACAGCCCCTTCAGTTGAACCATCAGTGTAGACATTAAGCCGGGAATCAATCGGGAAACGTTCATGAATAGTAGCTAATGCAGTACATTTTAAATCAGAATCCAGAGAGTATTCTTGTTAAGATCCAAAATAAGATTCAAATAACCTTTCGCAAGTTTAAGATTTTTCTGTGAATATCAACTATCAGGAAAAGGAAATCGAGTAGAAAAAGGAAAGTTGAGAGTGTCAAGTAGTTCATTTATACAAGAAACAAGTTTTTTTTGAGTTTTCAGCCTCTTCTCAGAAGGACAATAGTGATTTAGAAAATTGTCCTTTCTTCTCAAGATAGTTTCAGAATAATTGAATCAAAATCATGATCACGTTTACTGATGGACTCGGATTTATTGGTCTCATCAATAGCATTAGCATCATTCTTTCTATTGTCATTTTCTGAGAATTCTTGTAGGAGCCTAGCAAAACTATCTTAATGAACTATATTTCTTTTCTTCTTGGCCATAAATTAAGACAATACAAATTTAGAGAGAAAGTAACAAATGAAAAATTTAGCTTTTTGTTATATGATTGATAATAATAAAACGTTGAAAGTGTTTCATTTATAATGCGATAACTTTATAATTAGTTAATTAGATTTTGATACCCCCAAAAGAAATCTATAAATAGCTTCTTTGTAACGAAATGTCAACTTGATGCACCAATTGTTTCTGTGCGGTAAGCATATGAATTTACGTTCTAACATTTACTTAATGAAATTTCCATTTATTGCATAATACATATTTAATTCAAGTAAATTATTTTTTCTTCTGAAAATAGAATGAAAATATTCATTCTGATCGTACATTGAACTGTAATAATAATATCTTATAAAGAAAAAAAAAAGAAAAATTCTGACCATAAAATAACGTTTTAGTATCAATTTAGTTTTAAATGTTTTAAAAGGTTTTGTAAAAGAGACGTTCTAGAAAAAAAATAACGAAAAAGAAAAATCAAAAGGCGACCTTCAAATTTTAAGCACAAGTCTATCACTGAATGAACTATGGAAGGAAGGTAAATAACGTATAAGTTTTAGTCACATGATTATTTTGAAATTCACAGATCTATTTTTAACGAGTGGCGTTACCAGTAGCGTTCTAGTTTAACATTCAAGAACCCGGTAGGTTCACTCAGTACGCCTCTCGTGTTCTTTAAAGTTAAACCAGTCATAAAAAAATTTAAGACATTTGACCCTAAATAATTATTTCAAAATCAGTACTCTTTGTCTGTTGTTTTTGAATTTGCAATTTTTTTTATTAAGTCCTTATATTAGGATTAGTCCTTGAAGTTGCTTAAACATTTGATGTATGCAGCGCATATTAATTCATCTTGAACTTTATTCTTAAGCTTATTATACTCATAATAGAATAACACATTCTTCATGCTTATGGTCTTCCCTCCGTCTCTGAATTCCTCAGACCACAGAAACACGTTAAATTGAGACAGACTATCATCCCCATTAGGGTTCTTTATCATTTAATATACGTTTAGCTTGCTGATTCCTCACTTTTAAAACAAAACTTTTATTGATTCCAAATATCATTTCATTACTGATGAATACAACAGATGACACGCAAGTCAAGTTGCAAACTGATGCTATTGGTCAACCATATTCAGAAGGAATTTGTCTTGAAATTTCCGTCTTCTTACATAAATGATGCTTAGTTCTGTTATATCAAGCTTAAAACGTTTTAGCTATACCACGCATTTTTTAATTTCATCTTGTACGTTTTTCAGTTACGGTAATAGCTCTATATCTTTATTGAATAAAATTTTCTCAAAATTAATTTTTTGTACTAAAAATACTCTTTTCTGTGCTTCAATTCGCTTGAAAGTCACAAAAGGGCAAAATATGGTCCATTATAATTCATTTAAATTCTCTCATAGAATGCTTTGATAATTAACTTACAAAATTTCTACTTTAACAGTATTTGGAGTATTTATAAAAAAATGTACAACAAAACACAGATTTGTTTAATTTTGTCTTTTAAAAATTCGTCTCAAGGTCCATTGTATAAAAAAATTGTTATTGAAACATTATTTTAAATTTTAAATTAACAGGTGCTATTTAAAGAGTTTAGGAAACTATAAGAGTATTTTTCTTAATTTTTTCTTAAAATGAATTTATTTAAAAAAGCTTCTGTACATGAAACAAACGCATACTAAAATTAATTGTACTCAGCTTCATGCAGAATGAACCAAACTGAGAGATACTAGGAGTTTTGAATCCTTCGTTTCCTTGAATATTGTAAGAATTATAAGATATTAGGCAGAAAAAAAATATTATACAAGTAATTATAACGTATTCTCAATGGTGCCTTTCTTTTAATAATATGCATTACTTTATTACATTTTTTTTTCAATTGATATCCTCAACTAGAAAAAGACAAATGATTTGGTTAGTTAATATTTTTTTTATATTTTATTACTATTTAGAAAGTCTATATGGAATAAGAAAATATCAGATAGTGACGTTGGTGGTATTATCGTAGTTAAACTCTAAGATGTTTTAAAGGAAGTAGCAATATCAATGAACACATATTACTGGTAGGAGAAGGTGCAAATGGATTATGTGAGAGTATATTCCGGAATCGGATCTAGTCACTTGAAATTTATAAGATTCAGATTCAGTAACCATCACTCTCTTATTTCCTTCTGTAATTAAAGTATAATTCTGAATTATAACCTTTTGGTAAAGAGCAATTTAATAAAATTACATTCGTAATACGATTTGATTTTTGATCATTCTAAAGCAAAAAAAAATTTTGTTAAAGATAATCTGTAATGCCTATTTATTGAGGAGTTATGTCGCCCAATATACATAATGACATCTGTATATGTAGGTATCAAGCAATTTGATTTAATGTAAATTTATAAAATGTTATCTTTTGAAATAACTAACAAACCAGTTACAGAAGGAGAGAGAGGTTACAAGAACATCAATCACCTAGAAGAGATGAATAATGAAGTAATACTTCTGAAAAAGATCTAATGTATTTAATTAAGCATTTCTGTAAATTTAGAATGAAGCGATTATGTTCATTAATGAGACAGAACATTTAAACATATGAAATGGTTAACAGCCATGAACTCTACAAAATAATATAGAAGACATTTATATAATCTCTAAGATATGGCAATGAGTGGATTAAAGAGGAAAGGAAAAATATCACTTATGAATTACTTATTCACTA
>BMAW01076682.1:81880-109100 GCA_019974015.1 Nephila pilipes | reverse complement strand
TCTGATGATTCTTTCATGGTGTTGCATTTTCTACAAACAGCAGTATAATTAAATCTTTTCGATGCTCAGGGATAATAGATAAGACGTTACGATACTGAGTGGTACTTAAATATTCGGCATCCTAAAACCAAACAAATCAGCATTAATAGCCGTAATTTACAACATTATATACATAAGGATGAATTAACGTGTAGAGTAAATTATATCAGCAAATCTCTTTTATTTCTTAGTAACAATACAAAAAATTGCGATAGCCTCTCGTATATTGATTTTATTTAAAAATGTGTAGAGATATTTAGAAATGATTTTTCGTAATTGAAAAATAATTATTATCAATAAGATTTTCAATGCTATTCTCCTTCCTATTCAAAATATTTTGGTAAATAAAGAAAAGAATATACAGATGGAGTTTATTCTAATAAATGAATTAATTTGCAAATTGTTTAAGTAAATGTATTAATGAAATTAAATTACAATAATTTGGTAATAAATTTATCTTTCAATAATATGTAGTCCCTTTAGAAATACTTTAAAATATAAGGCTTTCAGATGATTGCAGTGTACATTAGATAACGTAATGGGGTAATAAAGTTAGATAATCAGGCATCCACTTTATTTCAAGTATCTTAACAGGTTCTTACATTCCTTTATTTAAGAAATTGAAGTACACGTTTTATTGTGCAAACCTTTGCCTAAATGTACTTTTCAAAGTGTTATTCAAAACGTACATTTTAATTAATCTTATTTATGTAAATATTCGAAAAGTGATGTGTTTGAATTCGCATTACTTATTATCGTAAATTTAATTAATATTATTAGGAGGCTTATTTGCGTATAGTTATAAACAGTTTTAAAGAGTTGTTTCCCATTACAATTAAGCAGACAACAGAAACTTTCAGGAGACATTATCATAACTGCGGATTGCTTGTATTTTTTTCCAATCGATGTGAGTATGATTGTTTATTAACGTCGTCCTGAGGAGCAACACGAGGGCTATTGGCAACGATCTTCGCAATTTTGAACCTCTACCAAGTGACGAAGAGGACATTTCAGATGACTCCTCCTCTCCAATTTCCACTTAGGAGGACCTCGGGAGAAGTTAACACCTCGACAAGCTTAGACACTGCGGGTCTTTAGTGGTATAAAGGATCAAACCACTAAATTACTTATTATTTAAAAACTCGGTTTTAGTAGTGATTGTTACATTATTTGTTTGCATTTTGTTTAAATGGTTTATTTGGTATTACTTTAAGCCGATGGTAGTTCTCTTTAAAAAAGACATTTCTGATGACTCCTCCTCTCCAATTTCCACTTAGGAGGACCTCTGAAGGAGTTAGGACCTCGACAAGCTTAGACATTGAGGGTTTTTATTGGTATCAAGGCTCGAACCAACGACAATATTTTAAATCAATCAATCAGTTTTAGTTTGGTGGTAAATTACTTCACGGAGAGTAGTGGTAAATTTAGTATGAATATTGTAATGTTTCACTTATTCTTTAAAAATTTGGTTTTAGTAGTGATTGTTATATTATTTGTTTGCATTTTGTTTAAATGGCTTATGTGGTTCTGTAGTTATTACTTTCAGCCGATGGTAGTTGTTTTTTAAAAAGTTTCTACCCTATTTATATGGGGTGTCTTTGGTAATTTTTACGTTTTGTTTTATGAATGCTTTTTTTAGTTTAATTAATTAGTTTCTTAGATTTTTTGTTTAATTTATATGTTTTTTACATTTTTGGTTTTATAATTTGTTAGATATTTATTTATTTATATTTTTGCTGTTTGTTGTTTATTTGGATTTCATTATGTTGGTACCGTGTTTACTTTCTTCTATTTTCTAAAGTTGATTTTTTGAATTTGCTGATTTTTTTGTTTGTTACCATATTTTATTATAATGTAATTAACTGAAATGTCGATATTTTAATTAGTAATAATGTTATAAACATACATTATTCCATTCCAAATCATGGAACAGTATTAATTGCATTATTTTCATTATTCTAAATTTTGCTTTTTTTTTCGCTAGGTACTTTTACTTTTCTTATAATTTTTCAGTTATTTAAATATTTTTTTGGTTTTGGTTTTAAATTTTTAATTTTAGTATGTTTTATTAATTATAATTTTTTATATATGATTTATATAAATTTTACTTTAGTTTTTTTTTTTAATTTCTTTCTTTAAATATGTAGTTTTTTAAATATTAATGTATGAATTTATGATAGATATGTGGAATATGTTTATGATGCGATATTTTATGAATTATTATTGTGATGTTTTGTTCATACATACACACACTTATATATATAGTGTGTTTCTTATGTAAATGTTCCTTTATTTTTTATTGCACGAATTATTACTAGTTCAATATTAGCATGAATCTTTATGAACTGGACACGATTAATGGAACTAGTGGAAATCGTATGGAATGTATTTAATGGAAATTGTAAACACACTCGTGTAAATTTTTCAAAAGATTGGAAATAATGACCTGAAGACGTTGACCTAAATTAGATTTTATATAAATATTTTTGTATCGTTATAGCAAACGTTCTATGTCAGCTAATAATTTTTACATTGCATAAAATCCGGAAATTCACTTCACTATACGAGTAATGAAAAATAGACGAAAATCTATAAGAAACATAAGTTTACACTTCACCTTTTTTCATTCATTCGAAAAGTATAATCTTAAAAATTCTTTATAGTCCGTTAAAAATTCTATAATTAAGCTAACAGAGATTTGATTAAAGTACCGTTAATGATATAACAAATACAATTTTTGAATGCTGTTGATTTCTAAAAACAGGACTCTTTTTAAAAAAAAATTGCCAACGATATACTCATAAGACAATTTTCAAAAAAACATTTCTCCTTTCTCTTTATGTGCACAAAAGTCGAATTGGTATTTATTTATCCAAAATGCCGCCGGTGCGAATATTTATTTCTCGACACGGTAAACGATGCACTAATACCCTTATTTCTTTCTCTTACTACTCTAAAGATATATCTCTGTGTGATCAATGTGGTCGTTGATAGTACTTTAAAGGGGAGATTGTAAACAATCGACTTGAAATCGCAGAAAGAAGTAGACGTCATGTATTTGCCGAGTTATCTTTTTAATAGATATATATACGTGTGTGGGAGGGAGAATTTGTGTATGTGTACAGTTCCTCTAAAAATTCATAACATTTAACTTTATTTATTTCGTTTATTATTCTCTCAAGCTTATTTAGTCCTTAATAATTTAAAAATTAACTAAATATTAACTCAGGAATCAAATTTAAATTGAGAACTGGATACTTACACTACGGTAGAGAGCTCGGATCTGTTCCTGCGCTTAACAAACAACTTCGAAAAAAATAAATAAAAACTTTTCAGTTTGTTTGAATTTCGTTTTGGTTTTCAATTTGAATTCTTGCTCAGGTTCTTACTTTGTCGGTGCGTGAAATTGTGGCAGTGGTTAGGCACATTCAAACCCATTTAATGATGTAAAGAGAAGCAATTCAGCCTAACGCTATTATTTAAACCTCAGGCTATTTTCTAATATTAATTGTTGGTAAATTATTTTCCTCAAGTCCCAATATCAGAATAAAAATAATTTTAGAAAGCTAACATTTCAATTATTTTAAATCAATAAGTGAATTTTGGTATTTCTTTTGAAATACACAGTGTATTCAAAAAGTTCCAGGACTGCCGCTAGTAAAACAGTACAGGTAGCGCTATCTCTGCGCAATTCATGGAGCGCGTAGCAACAACCTTCTCCGACGCATGCGCGAAGTTTTATTCCGTTTGGATGAGTTCCAACTTCTCAGCGTTCACTCGAGTGTGGTGAGTCATAGTGGTCGTGTCATCGTTAAAAAATGGAGCAAAGAACGAACATTAAATTTTGTTTTAAATTGGGTAAAACGGCCCCAGAAACCTATGAAATGATTAAAACTGTTCATGGTGACGAGGCTATGAGTCGTTCGCGTGTGTTTGAGTGGCTTGCAAGGTTTAGAGAAGGAAGAGAAGCGACGGACGATGATGAGAGGTGTGGTCGTCCACGTTCGAGTCGGACTGATGAAAATGTCGAGCGAGTGCAAGCGTTGGTGCGCTCAGACCGTCGAATGACGATAGAAATGATTGCGGAATCTTTAAACATGAGTGTAGAGTCTGTTTTTACGATAATGACGGAGGATTTAAAGAAAAAGAAATTCTGTGCGCGCTTTGTGCCACACACTCTGACTACGGAGCAAAAAGAACACCGAATTGCTTCTTCCGAAGATTTGATTGCCGCGGCCGATGCAGACCCTAACTTTTTGAAAACCATCGTCACCGGAGACGGGTCGTGGTGCCTCGAATATGATCCGGAAACTAAACGCCAAAGTTCGGAGGGGACAAGTCCGGGAAAGGGTCGACCGATGAAAGTTCATGCGTCAAAATCAAAAACAAAGACGATGCTGCTCGTGTTTTTCGACAGTCGAGGAATTATTCACCACGAAATACTTCAACAAGGGTCCACTGTCACTGGTGCCTTTTACAAGGATATGCTACACCGGCTACTGAAAAGAATGCGGCGTGTGAGACCCGAAATGTTGGACAGTGGAAACTGGTGTCTCTTGCATGACAATGCACCGTCACACAAATCCATCATTGTTCAGCAATTCTTGGCGCGCAGGCAGGTTGTAACCATCGACCACCCCCCATATTCACCTGACCTGTCCCCTCCGGACTATTTTCTGTTTCCAAAGTTGAAATTGAAGATGAAGGGACAGCGGTACGCGTCGGTAGAGGACATCGAAGCGTCAGTGACAAGGGACCTGCAGAGTGGTGCAGTCGAGGCGTTCCAGAAGGCGTTCAAAGATCTTTATACAAGATCCAAACGTTGTATTGAAGTGCAGGGGGATTATGTAGAAGCTTGATATTAAATAAACTTAATTTTGCTGTGTTATGTTGTCTGTGTGCATTCAGTCCTGGAACTTTTTGAATACACTGTGTAATAGTTATCAAAATATTTGCATGCCTTAATGCATTTTACAGTTTGCATTAATGGTATATGTTAGCAAGATAACTCTAAAATGTCATCATAATTTAACTTTCTTAATCAAGATGTAAAGCAATATTCTTCACATAAGGCCCTATTTTGAATCAAAATTTTAGTTTTTTTCTTGTATTAAATTTATTTTTACAGTATTATAATTTAAATATTTTTTATATATTTTTTCATGTTTGCTTTGTGCGATATAAGAAAGGGGCATAATATTCTGCACCAATTTTTTATTACATCAATTGATGTATTAAGCTTACTTATAAGAGTAGCAAATCTTGGAGGGAAATCTGTTTACAAAAAAAATCACTGATCTCATTTTACCAGCAAATAGAAACAAAGGAACAAAAAGTTTAAGAAGTCTTGTATTAAAAATAAAAACTTTTCATTTGCTTTAAGTTATCCGAAAAAAAGGGAAAATATTCCTTTTAAGATGTAACTTTATATTAAAATCTTAGATATATGATATATTAGATATATTTTTTTTCACATATAAAACCAGTGGTTTTTTTCATATCTTACAATTTAAATATATTTTTTCGTGCAACTGAAAACATAGCAGTAATTTATAAAGACCTTGCTTTTGGGGGGGAAAACGGGATCACCTTTTTCTTTTTATATAAATGTAATTGTAATATTATGCAGTTTCAAAAATGAAATAATATTTCATATAAATTTATTAAATAATTCAAATGCCACTTGTGAACTTATTTTGTCTCCAAGAATTATATAGAGTCGAAATCAAACAATTTACAAATGTTTAAAAATTTTGAAAAATAAGGATTTTTCTAGAGGTTTTTAATTGAATAATTACAAAGATTGAAAAATGAGCCTATTAAAAGATATGCTTACCGTTTTGAGTTAACAGGATATTATGAATAAAAAGTTAACTATACATCACGGCAGAGAGATAATATTACATCACACTATTTCTTCCATTTGAATGCATTAATTAAATTAATGCACATTAATTAAATGTAAGAAACACATTTTTACTAAATGCTTCGACTATCGATAATTCTAAAATGACCAACAAAAGCGTCATTTCAAACTTCGTTAACAACAATGAAAATAAATTGAGTAAATGAAAAATATATCTCAAGGGCCTTTTCAAAATCAAAACTTCATATCAGTATTTTTTTAAATGAACGTTAGACATTAAATAAAGCTCTCTTTATTTATCATATTGTGGATAAATCTATGGCCCATTCATGCATTAAAAAGGCTTTTTTTAAAAAAAAAATCAAATTTTATTCAAAGCATGTACATGAATACATTTAAAATGAAACAGCAAGCTTTTGACTTCTGGTATCAACGCTATACAATAAATAAGTGTTGCACAACCACCAAGCCTTGATTCTACCAAACTTCGGTCTAATTAAAGTTTTATTTTAAAGTTAATAGCTTTTCGAGGAGCCTTTTTATTATTTTATACTAGATTGCAATGTAATTATAATATAGGTAAAAAGCACTTACATTAAATATATTGTATCTCAATCATTCTGGAAATGCATTCTTGTTTTATCTGCAGGCATGGAAACTAATCTTCCATTTTATCTTTTACATCTTTCTTTTGCTTCTTTCCGGAAATAGGATTGGGGATTTGAAAGATATATATAGTATTGTTAGTAGCTCTATTTTCAATGTCTCAATGAAATAAATTACATTTACCGTGTTTTTCAAAAGAACTGTTTGTTTCATTCATAATTATGATACAAATATCCTAATTCTATATATTTGTATTTACATATTTTAATTTTTTGTTCATTTTATGTTATTTCACTAATTTTTTTTATTCTTCTTTGCAAAGAAAATTTATGAGATACATCAGAGCTTGTAATTCAATGCAAAAATTTAAATTTTGCGTACTAATAAAAGCACAACATATAAACCTAATAACCTGATTTTGATTGTTTTGCATGTTCTACTCAAAAGTTATTACGTATTACTTTTAATTAGGTTTACAACAATGATTTTTTCTCCCTAATTCATGCTTTAACCAATAAAATCGTCTCCGAATTTTTTCTCTTCATTGAAACGAAGTAAATGTCAATTTTCAGTAAACCTTTCAAATTGACAAACATGTTTCAGGGATTTGTTCATTTTTGAGTAAATGATTGAAATTTCGAAGGAAAAGGAGATGATAGTATTTTTTTTATTTCGAAAGAGTCATTTATTATCAATCAAAAACATCTTTCTCAACATACGTCTACTAGTTTCAATGACATATTGATAAGTGACATAATTTGCTCTTGTTTTATCTGATATGAATGCATCGAATATTGAATTCGTCTATTTGAAATAAATGACTTTTCCAGTAAGATTCAAGAATAGAAAAACTAAGTAATCAGTTTCGATTTAGAAGGCAAAATAAAGACCATAAGCTTTTTTTCAAATTGAATGCAGCTGCTTGTAAAATCGAGAAAATAATAATAAAACTGTTTATGAAACAACTTATATGGATACTTTTTTAAAACAACGATCATTTTTTAAAGATCTAGATTTAATCTGAAAAAACGAATAAAAGTTACTATTAAAATTTCATGCAAATTTAATTGTAAAATGTTAGTTTATTTAAAAGTGCAAAGAGCTTGATTCTCATGTGCAAAATGTCATTTCGGAAACTCAAGAATGTAAAATTCAATAAATGAATATATATATAATAGCTTAGAAACAATATAGAAAAAAGAAACACCCCAAAAATCATGAATTTGAAAAAGGTCAACAGTTATTTATGTAGCTAAGTGATTTTTTTTTAATCAACAGCATCTGGTGTAACTAAAAATACAATAGTTATTTGAAGCCTGCTATTACATTTTAAAAAATGCACATACATACAACCTTGAATGTACAAATAATGATCATAATATTTTTTGTTCCTAATTGATATATATTTCAAGAAGAGATTTATTATATGATAAAAGATTTCTGTAACTAAATGTCTTCAGATTAATACATTGTCAAAATAATTTTGTCGTAATTATTAAAAAAAATGAATAGCAAATTCCAAATTAAAACACAGCACTTTGCTATAATCATTATTATTGTTTAAACGAAAAAAAAAAAACATTTGCTTTACAATTTTTGTGTGTCACGGAATTTCAAATCTAAATTTATCCTTTATGTTGAGAGCTGACTGCAATAAAAACAAATAAATTCAAATAATAGAATTCACAAAATGTTTTTGACCACTATTACTAAAATCCATCCAAAAGGCAAAATTAAAGGAATGGAAGAAGAGGGGGAAACGATAAAAGAAACTGCATGAAATTTATTTTTCCTTACGAAAAAACATCTACCTTTCATTTTGTTTTCGAATTGAAGTATCTTATTTCATTAGGTTTTTCAATTGATTTTTAAGTAAATTTCGAATTTGCACTCCCCTTGATTTGGCAATTTATTCACTATATTTATTGAATGTTTTTTTGAAACAATTATTTTTTTAAAGCGCAGAAACTTCATTTATTCCTTTTGTATCCTCTATAGCGCTCGTGTTGCTTCTAGTGCGACGTTAATAAAACTAAACCAAACCTTTTGTAATTTGCTTTTAACAGTAGCGTTACATACTCCAGAAAATTTTGAATTTTTAACAATAGCTACATTTGCACAAAATAGACGTATACAATAAATACTTATATGTGTGTGTGTGTGTGTGTGTGTGTGTGTGTGTGTGTGTGTGTGTGTTGCTCTGTACGGTAATAGAGTAGAAAAAACACCAACTGTTTTTGAAGACAGGTGGCATTTCTAGGGAAGTTGGTGTTCCTCCAGTTGTTAAACGGAACCAGACTAAATTTGACACTAATTTAAATGTTATTTTTAATTTGGCAGCCATTTGCTGTTAAAACAAAATTTGATTGCTGCGGTGTCGAATGTCGCCGTTGATAACAACTCGACATGGATTCATCATTATACCCCGGAAACTAAGCAACAATCAAAACAATGAGTTACTTCTGGTGAATTATGCTGTAAAGAAGGCAAATTGCCTAAGAAATGCCATCCGTCTTCAGAAACAGATAATGTTTGGAATTCACTCATACAATTAAAGGCAAATTTACCGAATTGAACCTTCTAATGTAACAAATACTGCCTAGTGTCCTGGATGCGAACAGAAGATATTTTTTGAATCATGCTCATAATTTAATGCTGATTAAAAGTAAAAAAACATTTTTATCGAAATGAAAAGGCAACATTAGTTTTAAAATGAAAGTATGAACAATCCAGTTTTAGATATGGTTAAACCACACAAGAACTAATGCATTTAGTAATCAACTTCAACAAAATTTAACTAATGGGTTTTCTCACATTGTAACTTATTTATCTGGATCAAAACTTTATAAGCTTTTTTCTCACATTCAAAAGCCCTCAATTGAGCTGAAATTTTCTATACACGATTGTTATGGATGTCAGTACGATAATTTAATTATAATTAACGCAAATTAATTTATTAAAATTTATTATTTATAGAATTAAATTTTGCGCTAAGTTTCTTACCAAGTCGCCAAATAGTCGCCAAAATTAAGGGGCCATTGCTTAAACTCTTTTTTGTTAGTTATTATTTTGTTAAAAAATTAGTGAAAAAATTAATTTTTATTTTTAAATTTCATTAAGGTTAAGAAAACTTATGTTACGCAAAGCGTGAAGTTTGCGAAAAAAAAATGTTCAAAAACTCGTTTTTTAGCGTTGTTATTTTTAACATTCTTCTACTATCAGAAAACTTTTTTAATATGTATATTCAACTTTTGAAAATTATGATAATGATTGCGTGCACTTGAAATTATTATAAGTATTCAAAAAGAGGGAAAATAAAATTATTTAAAATGTATTAATTAAAGATAATTTTGCTAACTATAATAACATAATTATACTGTGTGACATATTCAATTTTTAAAAACAAGCGATTGTGATATTTTTTTAAGATATTATGTGTCCAACTTATAAAGGCAGACGATTTGATTTAATGTGATACTTTTTTTAAGATTTATCTGTTCGACTTTTAAAGGCAGACGATTTAATCTAATGTGATACTTTATTTAAGACATTACCTATTCTACTTTTAAAAGCAGACGATTTAAACTTAAAGTGATACCTTTTTCAATATTCTTTATTAAGATATATTTTTTTGGCAACACCAGATCATAGTTTTGATTTTAGATAATTTACTGGCAACGGATATGAAATTTAGTATTGAGTTTGGTTCCAAGAGGTAAAGACGAACGTTGAAAAGTGATGCTTGTGTAAAATTGTGTCTTGAATTCATGCTTGAAAAGATGTGCGCAAATAAATATGATGTCCTGAAAACAAGTCATTTTTATTAATAGTCTTCAATACAGTACAACTGTAATAACGATTTACTATGATAACATTGAAACAATTAAGATTTTTCCGTACCTGCAATCGTTATAATCTCTGAATGCTTTAAGTTTTTTCCTCGAAATAATATAGATCTAAATTATGAACTTGATAAAAAAAAATAATGTTTGATACAAAAATAGTAATTTAAAGAATTGTTAATGGCTAAAATTTTACAAAGAATAAACTAATGTCTGTTGTTAAGATTGTGTTAATGCATTGGCATTAATTGATAGTTAACCTAAATCGTTTTCTATTTGCAAATCAATGTGAGTAAAAACACCAACATAGACTCAAACGATTCATTTTATGAGGTTCACATAAGAAACTGGAATGCGAGATTTGGAATAATACGATCAGTCAGAATAGAGAAAGTTTTGGAACGGGTTGGAATTTCGATATCCCTGCAAGGTGTCAAGTTATTCTAAGATGGCGTCGGCGAATATTTTAAGCCGGGGTCTGTAAGTGCATTATGCGAGTCGGGAAACATTCTACGTCCTCCCCGTCTGCAACTATAATCTTGTACACTTGATATTTGTTCAAATCTATTTTTGTCATACAACAGTCAAATTTCAGAATGCTGTAAGCGTGAGTATTTCTTTATGAAGCTTAACACCTTGTGCTAAATTGACAAGTTTAACTCATTATCGGTTATTGATACAATTATGAGCCACATTCGTCAGGTGACTAAAATTACTGTTAATATGAAATAAATAATTTAGTTTAAAATTTCTGTAGTATTCAATCTCGCAAAAAAATTATTCCCTTTTTTTACTTGTGTAAATGTCATAAATTGTTGTCACATATTGTTTACTTTAAAACTACAAGGTACAAGTCACAGCGAAACATTTTAGTCTGTCGGATTTAATTCTTGTAAACGTTAGTGTGAACATCGATCCAAAAAAACATTTTTTTGTAAAGAAAAAAACGTGATGTGAAATAATCACGTAATGGATATAATAATAGTTGAGACATATTTATTATATACTTGACATTGCGCTCTACAATTCTTTTGTTTTCCATAAGAAAATCTAAAATAGCAAATTCTCTACAAACAGTTACACTATCAGATAATAAAAGTCGAAGATTTCCATCTTTTGATGACTTCAACTGGATTAAAGACCAGAAGTGGAAGACATTTTTCAGAATATATTCCTGAGCTCAGAAGAAAAGAAAATCTACTAAAAGGTACTGTGTGTGCTACAAGAATAAATTAGAAGCTAGACTCCCTGACAATACATACAATGTAGGAATCCTTTGCCCGTACTGGAATGTTTTGAAAAGTACCACTCACGGGATGACTATTGGTTATATCTTATTAAAAATTTACTTTGAATTTTTTTCCAATTTTCGCCATTTTTGATATTTCATAAGAAATTGGAAGTCTATCCTAATCAATAATATACAGGGTGTCCGAAACGAATTTCTCTCATTTGGAGAGATCGCTATACGTATCAGAAAGCTAAAAATCACAATTAAAATGTACTAATTCGAGATAAAAAACCAACTTTTTTTAAAACAACGTTTTTAAATGGTAGCAAAGTTTATTAAAATAATTATTGAAATATTAGTTAAAACTTTGTAAAAAATCTCATATCTTTCTCGTCTTTATCACTCTCTCTGCATAATTCAATATATCTTTCATAGATGGCGCCAGGTTACTACACAAATTACGTTTTTAAGAAAATTATTGAAATATTAGTTAAAATTTATCGCAAATGTCTAAATATTGCATTGTTAGGCGAGTAAGAACGATTCCTAAAGTTTAAGAGCTCTAGCTACATGGGAAGTTGGTTAAATTAACGATTGAAAATTTGATGACACACACACACTCACACACACCAAGTGAAATACAGAAAAACGTTGTAAAATTAGATAACAGTACTCACAAAGTCTTGTTAAAAAAATCAGCGCATTTCCACGGGAGCTATTTTTGTATCCCTGTGGATATCCAGCCAATTGTCCAATTCCAGACATGTCCTCTATGCTACTTACGTAGTCACTGTAGCGATACCAATGGATACTGAGGGACGAATGTCTTGAACATTACATATCGCCCTTGAATAGATTTTGTCTTAGACGTTGCCTCTTTTTCCAAAAAAAAAATCTAGTGTTTGGAAATTTTGGTGCCCAGGCATTTGATTCCCATTTCTGCACAATCTGCATTTTGTAGGCACACAGTCTCAGTTTTCGATGAAGCATTTTATGAATAATTGATTGCGGCATAGATAATTCAGAAGCTGCCTTTCTGAACGAAAACTCCGAACGAAAGTGTATCAAACATCTTCCACACGTGCATCAGAAAGTGAACGTCGAATACCTCCGGATCTTTTCTGTATCTTTCCAGATTCGAGAAACGTGATTTTTTTTTTGTCACTTTTTAATGGTCTCAACATCTGACGGATTTCTTTTATAAATTCTTCTAAACATTTTTTGTACTTTTGCTGCGAATTTGTGTTCCGAATACCAAAGAGCAATTTGTTCTTTCACTTGGGGTGACGCCATTTTTCTATTTGTCGACTCACATAAGTGAAAAAGAGAAACTGTCACCAAACTCTAAGAATTCAGCAGCCAATTTTGCCTAATATCGCCAATGTTTCTCTAATAGAATTTTTTAATCGATTGCCCAAGTTAGAGACATTTGATTCGGACACCTTTTAATTTCAATTAACTATGCGTACGAATTATAAAATGAAACATATTTTTTTTTCAATAAAAATTAAATGGTTATTTCATGCAAATATTTTCATTATTTAATCGTACCGTTACAGATTAATGAATTTGCTACAAATGTTTCATCGTAATGGAACCCAAACTGAAACACTTCTTTCATATAGAAAAGTATTGCTACATTCATAATATATTCCGATTTCTCTATTATATAAAGAGTTGCATAATTTATTATACTTCTAATTTCTGTCAGAGTTGATCTATTTATGTGTATGTGTGAAAGAGAGTGCAAAATGTGTTCTATATTTCTTCTACTATTCTATAATACTAAATGAAATTTAACTTCACCCGTTAAAGAAAAAATTAATTTTATGGAATGTTTTTAAGTTTTAAAAATTCACTGTTATAAACATATACATTAATTGTAACTCTGTGAATGTTCATGAGTAATAAGAAAATTTTCTGTCTGGAATTGTTTTCTAAGTTTAGTTCAGGATCATACATTTGGCAATTTGCATTACGTTTGTATTTTTACAAAGTTCCAACAAAATAAGTTCTAAGTATAATAAATTCAGGGTAAATGAATTTTAATTATGTATTTATATCTTACATAATCTTTAGCTTAATAGTTTTTGAGGTATCAAGTTTCTGCCTTTCCCACTATAAATTTCAATGGATCATTTCTACTTAAACTATTGTTTTCATTCAAAATTCTACTTGTCTTAAAATTTAAATGACAGAATTTGTTGTGTATGTGTGTGCATACGATTTTGAAGTGAATGATTAATACTGAAGAAAATATATCTAATGAGTATTTTTTTAAGAAATAATTTCAAATTCTTTTGTTAAATGAAAAATTTCAAATAAATTATCAGAAAAGTCGAAATACATTGCAGGGTTTATTTTAATATGCAACAAAGACTATAATTTTTTTTAAATTATATGATTTTCATGCAAAATTTTAATCAATAGTAGCCTTTTGAAAAAAAGAATACATAAAAAAATTCATTTTAAGAAAAAGAAATAATAATAAAAGGCCCTAAATTCTTTTAACCCCAAAAAAGGCGATGACTAACTAAAAATTATCCTTTTTCAAAAGGTTGTGTTATTAACGACGATAAATAACTTCTCAAAAATGTTTTTTCTCGTCCTTAATATCCTATTAAGAATATTTTGAATCTTACAATATCTATTAAGTAAATAAAATAAAAGTTTTATTGAATGTTATTCTTACAAATGAAAATAATAAATAATTTGGAGAACATTTCCAACTTACACAAGAAAACTGTGAAAATGGTTCAACGTTCTCATCATTTTATGTGTCTATCGAAGTCTTAATTGTCCCTCCTTAAATGATGAATTTATTATATAGAAACTACAATTTACAAACTAAAATAAAATATTACATTTTCAGATCACTCTCCTTAACATATGGTAACTATCAATTCGAAAGCGCAAGCTTACACTGGAAGAATTAAATGCCAAAAATGGGGTTGAAGAGCATAGCTTCAAACATTATGCATTTACAGACTTAAGATTCACTCTAAAATGACTGTAAAAAAAAACAATATAAAATTGATATAGTTCCTTAAAAAATATTTCTGGTTTCTTGCGAAACATTTTCAAAAATTTGAAATGTAATTTTTTTTTTTAATATTTTGAACAATTTATTTCTATTAAAATAATTTTTATTGCTTTTTTTAGTTTTAAATTATCACTATAGGAGAAAAATATTAAATTTTAATAATAAACTGAATTTTTTCTGTTTATTTTGAAAATTTTTCATAAACATATATTTGTTTGCTCTCGCGCTTTTATAAATTTATTTAAAAATATAAAAAGAATGTTTTCTTTTGTATATTTAAAAAATTTATAAATCTGCTTTATGTGTTCCTGAATTCCTTTCAAGATATACAAAATATAAATGTTTACTAAGAAATTCTGAACTATTTAAAAAAGATATCTAAATGTATTTCAAACTTAAGACCACAAACTTACAAGACAGCTGGCTATCTAGTAAATAAAACTCTGTTGCGTTGGTTTTGAATCTTCCAAGGGATTTAAAATTTCTTCTCGGATTTCTTCATTCTCTTTTTGAAACCCTGATCTTCCGCTCAATAACCTCTGTTCCTCTCTAAATCTCGCTCAGAATAAGAATTTATATCCTTTATTTTTCGACGCTTTATATTTTTGCAATTTTTCACGAAAGGGCAGAGTACTTTGAGTTTTTTACTTGAAAAATGTATGGGGAAATATTTAAGAGAGAAAAAACAAAGTTGTCTACTAAAAATTTCTAAGCTTTCTTATTGCAAATATTTAAGTTTAGCTTATTTATTTTTTTTGACAAATGGTATTGTTAACGGAATATTTCATAGTAAAAATTATATTATTTTTATAATTCGTTACAAAAGATTAACATAGAAATTATTTTAGATTCAACCATTTTAATTAAGGGGAACAAAATAATGTAAAAGTTAATATTACTAAGAGAAGGTAATGTATTAGTTATTATAATAATCACTCCTACTATATAGTAATTATACTTATTTTATTTTAGCTCACAGTTTCAGTTATAAATTGAACATTTTTTAATAAATTTTATTAGATCCAATGTATTAATTACTATAGTGAAATTAATTCAATTTATAATTAATTATATTCCTTGCCTTTCAAAATAATGTATTTATTTATAGCATTTGTAGTAATTAAAAACTTTTTATAAAATTACACAAACTGTATAAATATCTTTTTGTATGATTAATAAGGATCCACGAAAAATAAATTACAAATAATCTGTAAGCCAGTTTTAATATTTCCTTATAATTTTAAGTATTTGCCGAACATAAAAATATTTCTATTTTGTGCATTTCTTTAGATGCTTCATTGATTTCATGAAATAAAAAAAAATGGAGCTGCATATAACATTTAACTCAGGCTTTCAATTTTACTAATTACTGTTAACCATAATATGAGGATGGTTCAAAAATACCATTGTTATGATTGGGAAATTAGGTTTTAAGAATGGGGGAGGAGAATGGGGTAACTCACAAAAAAAAGAGGTATTAGAGGTATCATTGATTGAGAAGTACATTGAGAATGACGCCATTCGCATTCCAAAATTCGTTGCCGTAATTTTTTCAGCTGTTGACACTGTCTTCGTCTTCATTGAAGCAGATTCCCAGGAAGATTCAAATGTAGATTGATTTGCGATGTATAATGATAAATCCAGTTCTCATAAAATGAGGAAACTCGACAATGATGAGACTAATTTCTCTCAGCAACTCCGTTTTTTTTCGTCAAAAACAGTAACTTTTTTTAAACTACGATCATAAATAAAATTATGGGGTGTGCAACTGAATAGAAATATTGAAATAATTTTTAGGAAATATAGTTAGAGCTTAGCGTACAAACATAATAAATAGGGAGGGTGTAACATTCAGTCTCGATTTGAAAATCCTTTTGTTTTATAAAATATATCTGCATCTGGAAAAATATTATCAAGTTCCAAAACTATTAGCATTGATAGAGTCTTATATTTAAAGGCTCCTCTCCTTTAAGTATAAAAATTTATTAATAGTTTATCAGTATAGAATTAAATACAATAATAATTCAAAGGATTTTTCACAACTAAATAGGGAACACTTATAAAAAACGTTATAGGGAACACTTATAAAAAACGTTATAGGGAACACTTATAAAAAACGTTATAAATTAGCCTATCCTTCATATAAAATATTTATACGATACTTTTTTAGCAAATTTTTCACTTCTTCTATTAAACTCCCACCCTCTATTATGTTGAATAAATTCTACAGCATAATGTGGATAGTTGCATTGATATAATTAAGATCACTGCAGTTTCCAGAAAAAAAACATTGAAGTGTTTCCGAGTTTAAAACTTAATCCTTCAGCAGGTGCGACTTTTCTATGAATGCAGCGCTTACGTAAACTTAAATAAAATATTCCTACAAATGTCATAGTAAACACCTTGGATCATCTTGGCGCTTTCCCCACACAGAAGACCACCCTCTTGCTTTCAGTGAGAGCTTCGTTTTGCTAGTATTCTTTCTCTTGAACGGTCCTTTGTCCCTTATTCACCCTAAACGAGATGTCGAAATGATTACATTCTTCATTTTTCCAAATCAACATTCACGTAGCAAAAATTCAAGTTTGTGAGGAATCAGAGATAAGGAATATAGTGTTCAGTTAGTGGAAAATCAAATTTTGATGGATTCTACATATGATATACAGTTCGTTGGAATTAATTTTGTTAGAAAAAGAAAAATTTTAAATTTTCTTCTCTATAACTCTTTCTTATAACTTTCTTTCTATAATATTTTTATAACACTATATCCATATACCTAAGTACATTTACGTATTACACGCGTCCATATATGTATATGCATATGATTTGACGCATATGGACTTACATAGGGTCTATATATAAGTACATTCGAGAAATTAAATATGTTTTGAACATTTCTCCCCTATAATTTATTTTTTGACTTATGATTTCATTTCACGCATTTTTCTTAACTGATATGCCGCAAATCAGGGCATAGGTCAAGACTTTGCGACTGTGACATTACGGCTATCCCACGTACAATTTAACTTATTGCGGTGTTTCTGTGCAATTTTAGGATTCTTTATTTAATTGCACCATTTTCTTCGAGTGTGGTGCTTTCGTTGATGTGGCCATTCTTATAGAAATTAAAGAATATCAGGCGTATTATTTTCTACAAATCCATACCTTGAGGCTCAAAACCTAGTTTGCTTTGCGATACAATTAGTTTCATGATCAGAAAAAGAGTTATTTCGTTTTTTTTTTATGTTTATCATTATAAATCTGAAATCTAAAGAAAAGTTTTATTCAACAGTGTTTAAAATACTTATTATTCTATCAAACAACAGTAAAAAAATTTGCATTAGAATGTTTCAGCATTTAACTTTTGAAAAAATGTATGTGAACTTAAGAAAAACTATTACATACACTGTCCATCACTACTATTACATACATCTGGATGTTTTAAATAAGTAATACATGCAATTCTGTTCACAATGATATTCTATCATTTTAGAGTTACATGCATTTTACTCATTTTTTATACATTAAATTGAAAATGCGCATGAATTTTGAAAAATATTTATTGCTTATCTTAAAGAATAAGACAACTGAAAGTTTTAAATTTCTGTTGAAAAGCAAATAAATTTTTTCTCCATCGAAAACTGTACTCATTTGTTTTTCAATACGAGACGAATCCACACTGGCTTAAAACGGTTGTAAATGCCAAATAATATTCCGAGATATTATCTTTTAAAATTTATTCTTTGAAAAATGTAAATTTCAAAAGTGTTTCAGTTTTTAAAACATATGTAATACTATAAAAAGCAAAAGATTTGTATATAATAAGCATATATATATATATATATATATATATGTGTGTGTGTGTGTGTGTGAATTGAAATTTTAACCTTTTTAATGCACTTTAATTTTATAAAAAAAAACAAAATTTTGTCGATGAGGACTGCAATTTTATTTTTAATTTTTTATGAAATTAAAATGAGAAATATAAACAATATTTTTTTTCGATGTGCATCATCATTTCTAACAAAATACTTTAAAAGATTGCAAGAATATTTTATTGGAATTGATTGTTATGTTCATTTGCATTTTTACTTAGGTCATTATTTACTATTTTTCTACATTATGCTGCATAATTTTTGTAAAGAAGATAAGATTCGATACCAAAATGTATAATATTTGGCTAAAAAACACTAGATGGATAATAATTATATTTTTTGTGTAAACAGTGTAATTTTTCAAATTGTTAAGAGCAGGAAAAAAATCTTTTCAAACAAAATAATTACATTATTTTAATGAATATGATATGCATTAGAAGTGTATTGTCAAAATGTAAAAAATGTAAAGGGTTTTAATTGCATTACAAGGTACTTTTTTACATCTATTAAAAAAATAAGATATATTTTTTCATAATTCATTTCTGTACAATCAATGATCATGCAATTTTACTTTATACACTCTGTCATTTAAGGCTAGATTTTCATATTATTAGAACAAATTGACAATTTTTTTTAAAAAAGATGTATAATATCTATTTAATTTTAATCTTTACACATTGTGAACACTAATGGATTTTCTTTTTTTTGCCAAATTCTATTTTTTGTACCCAAAGAAATAGTTTTTAAAAAACTTTGAAAAACTTAGAGTGACAAAAAATAATAATAAATGAAAATATTTTGTAAAAAGTATTGTTTTGACAAAAAAAAAAAAAAAAACTGAGCAGGATTACAATTTTAATGGTGTGCAAGATATAAATAATGTTTATATTTTATTATATATATATTTATGGTATACATTTTTATTATTAATATGCTTGAAAAGTTCATTTCTAAACCATAATTCTTTTTTGCTTTGCTGCTATAATCTTAAAAGAGGAGGAAAGTAAATTTTGCTGCAATAACAAAGATAAGAGGTAATACAAAGGAAAGATAAATTATTATATTAAGAGTAAAAACAAATTAAAAAAATAGCATTTAAGTTTTTTAATGCAAAAATATAGCGTTACTTAAGATGATTAAGCTACAGCACCTTTTTTATGCTATGATTTCTTATAGGTATAAGCATGTAAAACAATTACACAATAAAATTATAACTTAAATAGAAATTTCTAAATAACAATTTTAGATTAAGGGACATGATATATTCTTTGATAGTATATCAGCAATATTTAAGTAAATTTGAAAAACCGCTCCTGAGAAAATTTACAATATATTACACTATATAATATCTAAATATGGTTTTCGTTTATTTAATTTTACTAAAAGCACTAATTTAACCTATAATGTTAAATAATAAAATTAATAACTCCACAAAATTTTAAATATTTAAGCAATTAAGTTTTATCTCGAAAATATAAATTTATTTTCAGTAAAATAAAATTATATTTTGAGTCGCATAAGGCGTTTAATCTTAAGTCTTTCAAATAACATTATTTAATTTCAATTTTTCATAAATCACATTTTCAAACATGGAAAATTCCAATTGGTATTCTTCTGTACAGCAAATCATAATCAAACACTAAAGTATCGAAAATGTTTTTCTTTTTTCCTGCAAATTCCTACACAATTTAAAATTTAAGATAAATACGGGACACGAGACATTTGCTTAATACGATGATTTTTGGTTCAATGAATGACCGTTGAGGATGCACCACAGGTGTTTGGATGCGGGCCAAAAGGAAAAATTCACCAAATAAAAAGTCGCCAAATTCGTTAAAGAAGGCTCACTTACTTGATTGGTGGACTAGAATCTAAACCTGAGACCTGGCTTCAGTTTCGTACTCGAGGACATGTAACCAGAGGTCACCGCTGATTCATGCTGTAGAGTTTACCGTTGGCTACTTGGATGTAGTGTGAGGAAGTCGTACTACAAGCGCTAACATCAAATTGTCTTCCTCTTTCTTTCCGTAGCTTGCTTACTTACGAGACGGGTTATCGAACTTGAGGAGGAGAAATTCACATTTGGCGATGTTTCGCTTTTCCTTAGTTTAAGGTCATGTATTTGTTGCATCACTCACAAATTAAATATGTTTTAAAAAAAAACAAATTTTTAAATTAATGGAAGACTGGAGAAAATCTGAAGAAATAGCTGATTTCTAAAAAATTAAAAAAAAATAAGAAGAACAGCGTTTTGTTAAAATGTCTTAAGGGTTTTTTTTCTTCCTTTCTTAGGGGGATAGCTTGAGTTAGTGAATTTAAACAAAATGTATAAATTTTGATATTTTAGTGACTCAATATTTTATATGAGCAAATACAAAAAATATTACAAAATGCATTCGAGTAAATTGAAGAACTTGAATGAATGTAAAAAAAGAAAAATGTTTAATTAAGTTCAAAAATAAATATGCAACAAGTAGAATTATGGAGTTTTGTAAAACTGCTTGCTATTAAATATTCATTCAAATATAATAACTTGCAATTTTCAGCAAATATACTTTTCTCTCATAATTTTTTTTCTATTGGTAATAAATCTTCTTGATAATTTTCGCATTATATTATAATATTCGATTCTACCCTAAGCATATATATATATATATATATATATATATATATATAGGGTAATGTGTGCATGTATATATAAATATATATATAAGGTGGTTTTATATTTTACTAAGTTGTTATGTTTAATTAATGATTGATATTTTTATTAAAATTATTAAATATAACTTGTGTTTTAGTAAACTTGAGCTTTTTGTCATTAAAATGTTTTGTGTGTTTTTAATTTAGAATAATGTTTTAAAAAAAACTTTGCCTGATTATTTTGATAATTAACTGCATTCTTCATTTGATTCTGTAATATTCGATGGTTTTTAGTTTTAATAAGTTCTTCCTATTTTTTTAGAGATTTTAATCTGTATTTTAAAATGTGATTTCTTACAATGAAATATTATCCAGTTAACATTAATAATTATATAATTCCTATTAATGTGTACCTATGTTATAATCACCTTTTATGAAATGGAAGGTAAATTACTCTTAAAATTTTGTTTCTTAATTAATCGAAAAGTAGAAAACAATTTTTATTTCCATTAAATATGTTGCAAAATTCTGAATAACACTTTCGTTTTTCTCCTCGTTCTATTAAATGACGAATGCAATTCTCTTAGAAAATGCAACACTGCAAGACAACCAGTTTCATCCAAAATGAATTAATAGCCTGTAGCTGCTATCATGAAAAGATCGTTGAATAACAAATATGCCCTTTTGTATAATGTGTTCATGTAAATAACAAAACAAATATACTCTTTTGCATGCAATATTTAACAGGTCAATTGAAAAGTCCCCGGGCCTGACACATAGATGGCGCTACTAGAATTAAATCCATATGTTTTTCAGTTAGTCCTAACCCTCAAAAGATGCGTGTATAAATTTGACAGCTGTCGGATCATTAGTTTGTGAATTATAGCATTTTGAGTGAAGCAACTTTTGTTATTGTGAAAAAAAAAGGAATTTCGCGTGTTGATAAAATATTGCTTTTTGTAGGGACAAAATACAGTTGAAGAAAAAACTTGGCTTGATGCCGAGTTTCCGGACACTACCCCAAGAAAATCAACCATCAAGGATTGGTATGCTAAGTTTAGACCTGGTGAAATGAGCACCGAAAACGGTGAACGAAGTGGACGCCCAAAGGAGGTTGTTACCGACGAAAACATTCCATCAACATTCCGAAGGACCATCAACAGCGACTATTACATAGCGTTATTGGACCGTTTGAAGCACGAAATCGCCGAAAAACGGCCGCATTTGAAGAAAAAGAAAGTGCTGCTTCACCAAGACAATGCACCGTGTCACAAGTCAGTGAAAACGATGGCAAAAATCCATGAATTGGGCTTCGAATTGCTTCCTCATCCACCGTATTCTCCAGATCTGGCCCCCCAGTGACTATTTCCTGTTTTCAGATCTCAAAAGAATGCTCGCTGGGAAGAAATTTTCGTCGAATGAAGAGGTGATCGCCGAAACTGAGGCCTATTTTGAAGCAAAGGACAAATCGTACTACAAAAATGGTCGCTATAATCAGTGTATCACCCTTGAAAGGAATTATGTTGAAATAAAAAAAACTAATTTTGCCAAAAAAATGTGTTTTACTATGGTAGGCCGGGGACTTTTCAAGTGACCTGTTAAGTACTTGCATATAACTTGTAAAAACTAATAAAATTTATTTAAGAATTGCTTAAGCGTAATTACGTCATGTTGTAAGTGGAAATTTTCTGATAAAATAAACATATTTTTTTTCTTAAATTATAATTTTTTGGTTTATTTTTGTAACAAAATCTATTTCTTTATTAGTTTAAATGATTGTTACGTTCTAAAATTCAATATTTGGTTTAATATAATATTTTTCGTAGGTTTTTAATTAATAAAAAGTTCAATTAGAGAAAACTCAATAATAATATAATATCGAATGGTCTTATCGTAATTTAGAATACTTGCATCGATTTTATCAATTAACTTGTTGCATTCGAATGCTTATTCTTAAAAGAAACAAAGTCCCGTTATTTTAAAACTTAACAAGTAAACCAATATTTAAAAAGACATAATGAACAAAATATGTATTCTCCATAACTGAAATATACAGATTATTGGGAAGCATCTTAAATTGCCTTTTGCGAATGTAAATTTGTTTTTAACTTTTTAAACTTTAGAACGCTATCAATAATTATTCATTTAAACCTTTAAAATAGTGAAAAAAATTATTTGTTTACTTAATTATACATCGTTTTTGCAAATCTACATTAAATGTTTTCATGAGCCTAAGTAAATGAAAATTATTAATATGAAAAAATAAAGTGTGGTCGTTTAAAAAGTACATGTTAGGAATTAAAAATACATTCTTCAAAACTTTTTACATCACCATGAAAGAAAGAAATTGATAATTTAAAAACAATTCTGATAAGTTAAATCTATAAGAAATATTTTAAGAGAAATTTTATACATCATTTGCAAGAGTAGTCTATTATTTTTCAATGAAACTAATGCTTGAAACAAATTACGTAAGATGGACTATTTGTAAGAAAAATTTGTTTTACAGTCTCTAACAATGAAATTTTCAATGCTTCAAAAGGAAATTTTATTTACGACATTCATACAGACATTCATGTTTATTGAAGTTCTGCAGCAAATAGATAAATAAATAACGAATGTTCATCTTAAACAAAACTATGAAGAATTTAAGAGAACAACCTGTAGTAATAAACATAATGACGTATATAATGGAATTCTATTGATATCTAAAGTGTATATATATATATATATATATACATATATATATATATATATATATATAAAATTATTTGATAATACTTTTGAATATGTACATATATCATTATGTTTGATTCACAATACATATAAGTGTGTAATGTTGGTACATAATATGCCAAACATAAGCATTTACGCGTTTTCCTTTATAAATAAAGTTATGGGAAAACTCCAGTAGATTTATTCAATGTGGTTAATTGTAAAAAATAAAATCAAAATTTTCTGTTTATAGAAAACGCCTGGACTTTCATTACAAAAAACGAGCCTTATATTATAACGTGTTTCCTTTATTGTTTAATTTTGCAGCCATCTTAAAATCGATTTAAATAGTCAATAAATTTACCAATAGAAGATATGTAGGGGGAAAGTCAACACAGTTTATTAGCTCTTAACATAGAATATATCCAAGATTATTCTCTCTCTCGAATCCCTTTAAACTCAGTTAATCCTAATTTATATTCTAATAATGAAATTTTAGCTTACCAAATCAATCACTCCGATTCAAACAATCCTCGAGCATAATTGATTAGACTCTTATTATTCTGATAAGAAGTCAATTCCAATGATTATGATGATTCATTCCAATCTAAAACATGTACCAGCTTGTCGTTTTCTCCTATCTCCCTCTCATTCCTTACAATTCTATTTCACTTATATAACACTATCACTAAATCATTTCACTACATTTCTTATCTTCATCTAATTTACCTTATCACGTTTTATTTGGTTGGCAAGGAGTGGCAAATGTATGCAATTCAAATTATTGCAAAATCCCCGAGGTTAGTGAAGAGTAAATCACGAATAACCCAACGTTACGATATTTCTATGTGCATGTTTATAAGTCATGCAACATATATTATTCAATTTAGAATAAAAATGGCTGAAAAATAAAATAAAAATTGTTTATTTTTGGTGATGCTCTTCCCAGTGTATTGCTTGTTAAAGTGAATCTCACTTAATGCTGCTTCTTTGAGCACTTTGTCATCTATCAACGTATCATTGACGAAGTCTTAATGAAGTCTAATAATATTTTACATTAAAATCTTAATTTATTTTAATGTTTTAATTTGGTTTCAAAAGCTTCAATAAAGTATGAGTCAATATTGAAGAAGAAACACAGAAACAATTCTCAAAAAAAAGTTTATTAACCAAATTACAAACATTATCCATTTCGTTCTTCGAGTAATCTTTGATCAACAAATTTCCATTGCTCCATACAATTTGTATGAATAAGAAATTTCCAAAAATCAATAAGCAGCATTTTTATAGACATCTGACTCCGCTTGCTTAGACAAATGTCTGTGAATAATGGACCACAACACAATCCCAGACATGCATTAGAGATATTTGGGTCATAACATGAAAATAAGTTTTAGGATCTTTGCCAAAATCTTATTTTCTGTAACAATGAAACGATGTTGTCAGGGTCTGTTAGATCCTTTACAAAGTTAAGATAATGTTATAATACTATACAATGTGAATTTGTGTGGGAATTTATTACAGACACTATTAGTTTTTTCAATAGACTGAAGGCCATAGACATTTCCCTTAAAATGTTCACTAAATTGATATGATAAATTTCCTCTTGGACATTATACATGTATTGTTGAATAATATAAAATGTATTATTGACCTTTTTGCAAACACATAAAGACGCGATTTTTTCGAAAAAATAAATAAACAAGCGTAATAGAACGTTTTTATTACAGGAAAGAGAAAAAACACGCCACAGAGAAAAGACGATGACATTAATAATTCATGAATAACAGTTTTGTTGATATTTCGATTTACTTAACATGAAAAAAGAAATAAATTTTCGCATTCATATCATTAAATACTTTAAACAAAAGAAAAAAAAATAACGGAAAACCATTATAACAACAAACAAACCCATTCAAAACAATATAAGCTATGCAAATGTTCCTCTCAACGATATTAAAATAAAAATTATAATCCAGTTTCAGCTTTACCTTCTATGAGCAATGAACCTTAATGTAAAGGATAGAGTTTGAGAAAGTTGAGTAATTAAGTGTGCAAGATTTGTCCATTGAAATCAGTCCATTTGCCTATTGTTCTTATCCAGATTTATTCAATTAAAAAAATTCAAGTTAAAAACCAACGTTTTTATATGGTGGCAAGGTTTATTACAAAAATTATTTAAACATTAGTTAAAACTTTGTAAAAATTCTCATATATCTCTCGTCTTTAAGGTCACTCTCTCTGCGCAATTCAATATATCTCCCATAGATGGCGCCAGGTTACTACACAAATTACGTTTCTAAAAAAAAATTATTGAAATATTAGTTAAAACTTGTCGCAAATGTCTAAATATTGCATTGTTAGGCGAATAAGAAAGATTCCCAAAGTTCCAGAGCTCTAGCTTAATGAGAAGTTGGTTAAATTAACGATCGAAAATTTGATGACACACACACACACACACCGAGTGAAATTCAGAAAAACGTTTTAAAAAATATATATTGAGTTGCCCAAAAAGCTCGTGGCTATATATATTAAATTACATAGATGTCATTCTGTTTTACAGTCTGTCTCCATCTTTGATGCAACTTGAAAATCCCGTCCATGTAGAGCCTCTCAAGTTTTTCGACGAATATCTTTTCTACATCGTTTTTATCTTAACCAAAGAGTTGAATTTTTTTCCCTCTAAGAGAATTTTGTAATGATCAAAACAGATGGAAATCTGAAGACGCTATATCTGGTGAATATGATGGATGGAGTAGAACATCCCAACCAAGCCTTACCAACTTTTGTCGAGTTGCAAAGACACATAAGGCCATCCATTAGTCTAATGAATCACGATACCCTTCCGGTTAGCTATATTTCTGGATGTTTTTGTTCAATTGCTGTCTTTAATTCGTCTAACTGGTAGCAATACTTTTCTGAATTTATCGTCTCGTTGCTTTATAAAAAGTTCATAATGAAGATTCCATTCCGATCTCAACGAACATAGAATAGGACTTTCTTCAAATAATTTGGCTTTTGGGAAGCTAAAGGTGGTTCATTCTGCTTTTCCCAAGACCTTTATTCATTTTTCATCTCTATTCACTACTTGCTTCAAAAATGGTATCTCCTCATTGTGTTTATAGAGTAAGTCTCAAAAGGAAATGCAATCCCTCAAATTTTTCTCCGTTAAATGATAAAGAATCCATACATTAAAACGGTTTATGCTACACAAAATGCTAGTGGATGAGGTACTTCGATATATTTCTTGTAATCATGAAACAAAGCATTAATTTTTTCTTGATCAGAGTTTTAATCTAATCTTCATTTGGGATGGAGGGCTAGATCTTTAAGACTAAAACCTGGATCTTTAAGAGGGATAAC